>JARLTB010000029.1:8185000-8475000 GCA_030141615.1 Unio pictorum | reverse complement strand
AATACAACTACTTGTATTTGATAAATCAAGGACAATACTGTAAAAAAGTAATTAAATATTAGCTTTTACATGTGTTTTATTTTTTAGATCTTTTGAAGCAATAATTATAAATCATTTTATATTGTTTTAATGCACACGTTTGATAAGATACTGTATCCAATAGCTGTAATTTTATACTCGCTGACTTAAATTGATATGTGATGTAAATAAGGATGGATAGAAAATATAAAAAAAGCATAAGATATTCAAACAATAGTAATATTATAATTGAATAAAAATAATAATACAAAATAACAGTATATAAAAATTAAATTTAATACTTATTCAAGTCGATCCTTCATTCGAGTACAACCATTGTTTAAACAGCAGGAGTACTAGTTCCCCATCCATCAAAAGAAAAAGATGTTGGTCCAACACAGAGGATATATATATATATATATATATATATATATATATATATATATATATATATATATATATATATATACCACACACACACACACATTATGTCAAATGCAGGCCTCATATCGTTCTTAAATAAGACATAACTTTGCTTAAGGTATATTCTGGTAATTAATAAAACAATTGTGTTTGGTTTGGGAGGGATGGGGGACTACAGTCAAACATCTTTTCAGTATCCCTGGACCTCTCGCACTGCCAATGTTCCCAAGATGTAGCCGTATCTACATCGTTATGAGTGACACTTCTTTTAAGAGAGCCTGAACTCTTTCTTCTTCTTCTACTTTGGCCATTGGCGTGAGGTACAAAGAAACAAATACAGAAACTAAAATATACTGCTGTTCTTTTACAAATCAAATTCATCTTGGCTGCAAACTTCTTTTGAGTTCTCTCTCTCTCTCTCTCTCTCTCTCTCTCTCTCGTCATCACAAAGAGAATGCACACTGTTACAACTGAGAGGCTTACCAGCATAAAATGCATACATCGCCGATGAGAATTCTTCCTACAGTATAACTTGAAAATTTTGACATTTTGAGTGTACACTATACATGTATATACCTAGTCCAGCCCCGAATTTAAGCTACCTACAACCCAGACTAAAACACACCTATCCATGCCATAAACAGATTTCCATGGGTCCAACAGCAACAAGTGTGATTTGTTTCTTTAAGAAATATATCAGTTATAATGTATTATTAAATCTGGGAAAATAAACAATAAATCCAATTTATGCCAAGAAACGTTTTACTCAAATTGGACTAAACGACCTTACAAAAAGTACAATATATTGGCTGAAACTTGTTACGGGGCATTACATGCTTTGAATAGAGACCAATTATGTATTTATTACACAGACCATATACTTTGTCTATTTCTCTATGTTACAATATAAAGTGAACAAGCTGCGATATAAAATATGATAAAGAAAACAAACAAATAAAACCAAACTATGAATTGATGTAATTGTGTCTGTTCTAAAGCAAGAGACAAGAAAAATTCAACTAAGACCAAACGAAAATTGTAAGAATCGTCAATTATGATATAATTTTGGCTTAATCCTCATGCATGTTTAATATGATACAAAAACATTCAAGTGAAACGAGCGAAACACGCTCGACCATATTATGTGATATTTTACTTTTTTTGAAAAATATGACCATCTGTTCAATATTTTTTTACCACACCTGTTTACACATGGCGTCGGGCTACAATTTCTCAGAATAAAATAATCCCATCCCCTTCAAACGATAATAAATTTACATAGATATTGGAAGAACATTAATATTACTTCGTACAGTTATTTGCAAGCATAAACGATTCAAGAAGAAAAGGTAGAAGGAAAGTGTGATTAATACATTAACCATCCTGGCAGATAATGGACAAAAATACATACAACACAATGAATAGACAAGGCATTCATAGCCTAAAAGGAACACTGTGTGGAAAAAATATGTGTTAGCTCATCATTCACCTGGAATGTCTTTCTGCGTTGGGGCAACTTCGCATTTTGCATTGAAAGTACCACATTGGAAAGTTCCATTTACAGCCTGTTTGAGACAGATGAAGCAAAACTTTTGCTTACATACGCATGTCATGTGCTTACATGCTTCCTTATGCTCAATCAGAAGACCGCATGCTGGGCAGGCTCTAACAGCGGGGCACTGAACACCATTAATGGTTTTTAATCGCGCTTTTTGCAAGACTTTCAGGCGAGAATCGGTGCCATCACAAGATGGGTTTCCACAATCTTTTGTCCCGGGGGTAGACCAGACTTTCCTACAGTACCAGCAAAACTCGTAGCGAACGGCTTGCCCCTTACTACAGATAAGACATACCACGCGGGGATTCTTTTTGTCTAGCCTCTGACAATAGGAGCTGCATTTAGGGCATTCCTGAATCCCCAGAGCCCTCTTTAGATAGTTATTTGATATATTGATCTCAAAGTACTCTTTCTCTTCAGTGGTTAAAACTGCTAGCTTCCGAACTGTAATATAGTCCCATAGTTCTCCACAGTAGGGCTCATTGTAAGGGCATCGGAATTCGTACTTGCCAGCCGTCAGAAGGCTCCTACAATAGGCTGTAAGTGATTCAGGTCCTGAAATAGTAATATGTGTACATTTCTACTTTTGCTGACTAGAAATTGTTTCGAATGTAGTTTTTACGCATCCCAAGCATATATCGTTGGATGTAACCGTGATATTTTCCCAAAAGGTGCAGTTTAGATATTTTCTTATGCTATGTTAAATGTTACGAAGTATTATTGTTACCATTTCTACAGATGTTGCAGTTTAATCCTCTAATAAGACCAATCATTCTGGTTTCTCCTTAAAAATTAATTCGAACAATTGTGAACTCTTGCACAGAAGAAGCATAATGCTGCAATATGTTCTTTCTAGAATCGCATGAAAGTAAAATTATTGACATATGACATTTTCTGTCAAAGATTATGTGTGCAAAATCTGCAGATTTTATGATAATGAATTGACTAATCCTGTAGAAGGAAATACATTCTGGAATAAAAATAATCGTTTGGGATTAAATAGTAGACCTCGTATATTGAGGTATTTTGATAAGTGTGAAAATATGTTCAAATACTGGCCTGAAAGATAATACATTAAATTCAAACAATTAGTTACAGAAACCTATATACATTCCGCATTATGATCTCGAACTCAAGTGAATCATTTCAATCATATCTGCTTTGAGAAAGGCAATATACAGAATCCCAGTCCGTTCGTGGAATATATAACTAATGAGTGTTTTTAAAAATAACTTAATCATTATCGTGCATTCGTCATTTACTAGTGCATGATCATGAACTTTACTATTTTTTAAATTCTAAAATATACTTTTTTAAATTAAAGGTTGTGGGAGTACACCATATACACGCATATTGATCTAGAGTATATTATAATGTTGAATCATAACACACATATATGAGATATACATTTTTACAAAAGATTTAAATCAATCACTCAATCAGTAACTTAAGTAATTCATTTAATCAATCAATACAAATATGGGATACAGAGAAACAAGATTACATGATTGATAGTTCTGTAGGTGTTGCGACACCTTGCCTAAATACATATATGCTTAGCATAAAAGTATGGTTCTTCTCTCAATGCATGGAAGCTTTACGCTAGATAACTAATAAGTAAAGGAAAATAAAGACCGCATTTAAAATAGATTGGACTGCACATAACCCCAATGCATGTCAGTGTTGGTTTGTGTCAGTGTGTGTTTGTATGTAGAAACTTGTGGTGGGGTAATTTTTTAAAATAAGATTTAAAACGTTCAGTATTTATACGGGGCGGATATCAGATACACAAATATTGTATCCCGGATTGAAAGCAACATAGTTCGCGTTAGTTCATTTATTTAATTAAATAGTTTTGTTTAGAACGGGCTTGCAAATATTTCGCATAATTCTGGGAATATTGGAACCCATTCAGTTCAAGACACAATGTACATAGGAACGTGCTATATACCGATAGCATGTCCGCAGGGCATCTTAGCTCTTGGGCTGTTTGGGTCATCGTCCAGAGAAACCATGTCAGGGGCGTTAGTTAATTCTACGTCTTCATCTAAGACTTTACGTTCTTGCCCCTCCACGTTGTCCCAACCTCCTGGCAAACATACATAGCCGGTCAAGTTCGCGAGGTTGCCGATCCCGTAATCTTGAAGTGTCATGGTTTTTCCGTCGATGTGGGTTTGAAGCTGCTTGACTGTATGGTTCAAGAATAAAAGATAAATTAAAAATATATAATCAAACAATCAGGTGGTGTAAAAAAATCTAATTTCTATAAATTCAGTGACATCTATTTGAAACATCAAATTCCTGAACTTAAAAAGGTACATTCTAGTTTAAGATCGCATACATCTTCGTAGATTTTTGAACCTTTACTGCCGAAATAATTTATCGGTGGCCACGTGTGTGGAAAAAGGTACTTAGTCAATTATTTTCAGTTATGCAGATATATCCAAAACTGTCTTATTATGAATCGTAAATTATCCTTAATCGAGAACAAAACATATGCATAAATATGTCTGAAAAATATCAGCATATAAGTTGTGCATCAATTATTGTGAATCCGATTATTATTTCTTTGGCAACATAGTGTTATTGGCCAAGATCCGCGTGCACGAATGCGCCGTGTCAGATGAAAATATCTATCCAGCGCAATTTATTTCAAAACAGTCATACAATATTTACGCCATTCAAATAAAATATCTGCATGTAAAATATTTTTTGATTGTTTCACCGATTTATTTTAGTACCCACCCACAGTAGAACAGTGACTGAAAATCAGCAACACTCTACAATTGTAACCCCTTTAGAAATCAATACCAAAGTAAATTGTGGAAAGAACAGGAACGCAGGCTTATCGAGCGATACTCTGATATGTAAAACAAATAACTCAGTAGATAAGTGGATATTGAAGTGTACGATTTCTCTCCTCAAAAATATTTGTTCGTTTTATATATACAATTTTGCTTATTACTAGATATTCATCCCGTCATGGCAATAGTGACCTAAACCTAATACTTAATCTGACAAAAGATTGAGACACAAAGGCTTTTTGCACAAAACTAATTTCCATAAAGCCTGCCATATGCTGGCATACATTCGTGTCACCTTTGCTAATAATGTTGAAGATACGTGAAACACCAAGTAATATAAAATTACAACATTGTCAACCACATGAAACTGTTTAGCGATTTGCTAATGGTTTGATATGTCAGATTGTTTCACGCGAAAATAAGCACTTGTGTATTTCAACCATGGAGACTGGTTGAATAATAGGAACATTATGATTATTAAATTTATTTTTCATTGATTTTAAGCCTGCCAATTGAATGTAATACTCACTATTTACTATTCTAGAACTGGTATAAACAAGATGCCATCATATTTATTGCAAAGTTACTATGAAATTTAAAAAAAATAATTGAATTTTGATTCTCAATTTTTTAATTTCCGAAAATAAGTGTCATTAATCAATGAGGGTACTTACAAATCAAACGTAACTGACAAGGGCTACTATTTCGGTATAACCGCTAATAATGATAGAGATGCTGCGTGATAACTAATGCTAGTGTAAGTTATAAAAAAGTAAGAAAAAAACCCAACAAAGCAAACAGACAACAACAACAAAACAGTATACATAAGAAACAAAAGGTGAACAAAAAAAGGAGAAAGACAACAAACCAAAGAAGAAAAACAAACACAACAATTAAACAGTTTATAGCTAACTTATAAGCGGCACTTACTTCCATAAATGATCTTTATATTATCGGCATCTATGCCTGTATCTTTGGTAACACCACTGAACAGCTCAGTAATAGGTGAATCCTGAAAAAGGTCAAAGGTTAAAACAAATTGTGAAAACGACGTTATAAACATCACGTCTTCTTAATGCGGAAATGTGCAAAGTTGAATCAGGATGTTAAAAGGATACGTAAAATCCAAATGACTATGAATAAACGAAGAAATAAAAAAAAAAGAAAATCAAATATTTAAAACTTTTAACGGAAAAGGAACATAATGATTGGTTTGTACTGTAAATTAATGTTGAAAAGAAATGTGATATAATAGCTGCATTCTATTATATAATTAGCAATATACTGGACGAATCCTTGAGAAGAATTAAATTAATTAAATTATAAATTGATGCAAAAATCTAAAACCACATTAAATTAAGAACACAAGAAACAAAATAATGGAGTGTTGTACTATATGTCAATATATTCAACATCACAACAATAACGTATCTTACTGATTTGATATTAAATTGTCTATATGTCAATATATTCAACATCACAACAATAACGTATCTTATTGATTTGATATTAAATTGTCTATATGTCAACATATTCAACATCACAATAACGTATCTTATTGATTTGATATTAAATTGTCTATATGTCAACATATTCAACATCACAACAATAACGTATCTTACTGATTTGATATTAAATTGTCTATATGTCAACATATTCAACATCACAACAATAACGTATCTTATTGATTTGATATTAAATTGTCTATATGTCAACATATTCAACATCACAACAATAACGTATCTTACTGATTTGATATTAAATTGTCTATATGTCAACATATTCAACATCACAACAATAACGTATCTTACTGATTTGATATTAAATTTGTTATAGTCAGCTCACCCAAATAAGGCTCTGATCGCCTATTATAAAATTTCTCAAATGTTATATCAGCTGCAAATCAAATGGCTAACAGTGAACATACCTCTTGTAATGTAAATGTCAATGTCTTCCCCAAATAGCCCTTTAAGAATATTTGTATGGTCTGGCCCGGCATACTGAAGTGTTGATTCCTAAATGATTCAGACGCAAAGACAAACTGAGGCACACTGGCAACTTTGTTGCATGATGTTTATTTATACAATAATTTGGTGCGTAACTTAACGGGGAATTCCGCCGGAAATTTTTTTAACCTATATTTAGAACTAATGTACAGAGATCAGACGATGCAAATTTTCCCGTGTTATTTACCTAATCTATTACGAGTTGCTATTTTTAGTCACGGAAAACGCCATTATACTCATAATAAAGGCCCCAGGTATGAATATATCTAGATCCTGAAGCTTGCCTGCCATTGTTTGCTTTATCGGTGATCACCATGTTATCAGCAAGTGTGAATTTCACTCGTGTCAACTACAATTGATTTTATATTCCTAGTTAACTATCCAGTTATAATGCTCCTATTTCAGTTGCCTGTGTTTGAAAGCTAGATTTAAATATGGAATTTTGATAATGTATTGGGCATGATAGTTGTTGGTCTGTATTTTGTACCATAAACAGATTAGCTGAATGTTGCGATGTGTTTGATTGACAGGGGCATTGTCTAATTAGTTTGGTGACTTTTTACAAGATTACGCACAGTTTCTTCTTCAAGACATGGAGTGTGTAATATAATCAAGAATCCTAACGGTTAGAAATGGTAAGAATTCTATATTGTTTATATTAAGTAATTTGTAATATTACTTACTCAGTGTATCACTTACATACACCTTCTATTGTGCGCTCCAATAGTGTGTGTGTGTGTGTGTGTGTGTGTGTGTGTGTGACCCAGTACTCGTGTTCCCTAGCAGTGTTTGTTTGTCAAGAGTGAGTTTAGCGAGTGAATGATATATCGCTGTGCAGGATTCCCGTACTTCTCGAGTATTAAAATCAGTTTCCCGCCAAACTGACAAAAAGTTTCTGGCATTCCTACTTTAGTTCTTGAGACTGACAACACCTCGAGCAGTACGGGTTATGAAGACCAGGGATTGAATATAATTTGGAAAAAGTAAACCCTTCGAGTGAGGTATACTTGGTACAATTTCATCTCAGTAAAAATCCCATAATCGACAAGCGAGTGTTAATATTTCAACCCCAAATGAGACAGAGCTCACAAATGACGCCCATCGTAGAATGAATGGTTCTTGTTATTGTAATTTTTACGTGGCAAGCAAAAATTTGCAAAATGTCAGGAGACATTTACACGCTCTCTCTCTCTCTCTCTCTCTCTCTCTCTCTCTCTCTCTCTCTCTCTCCATACATACATTAAAAATACCATGGCATTTATAGTTTGTGTTTGTATAAAGCAATTTGATATACCGATACTATTAGTATATCAAATTTTGCTCAACCTTTGTTGCAATAATAGGCATAGATGAACATTCTAGCCACACATTAATCATTAGTGATGTATGAAAATAACGATAAAATATATTATACAGTGTGTTCTAAACAAATTTCAAATGGTCCACCTTTTCATCACAAAACTTTCTGCTTTCTGTTCCCCCTCTGGTCTCATGCCACGCAGAAATGTTGAGTGAGAGGGAAAATGGAATTTGGGCTGGATTAAAATCTTGACTAGTACAATACACTTTGTAAATATCTTTACCCGATTCTATGTAGTCTAATTTTTATTATTTATTCCATCCTTTAAAACGTGCGAATAGTGTCCGATTTAAGTTACATTATTTATTTTTAAATAGCTACTTTATTTCCCAAGTCACTACGTGTTGCTTTTATATCCCGAGTCACCACGTGTTGTTTAAAACCTAAATCTGTTCTTCATAACGTCTATATTTGTTTGGTGTAACCGTCCTGGATTGACCTTGTAAAGCAAGCCACGTTCTTCACATTGTACTATGAACGTAGCCTAATCTAAATTTGTGTATTTACCAACGTAATACGTTATTTATCTCTTCCTCATGTCACACCCTTTATACCATCATGCCACTAGGGTTGATGATGCTTATCTGGATTTTATCATCAATAAATGTTACATGCCAATCTGAATCTTTTTTAAAGCATTCTAGCAAACTTTGCTATATCTGATGTCGATAATCAGATATTTTAAAAACTTCTTTCGCATGCTATTTGTTTAACACAACTAGCTTCGAACACACTATTATTCCATCCAAACGTATGAGGAAATGCATGTTAACTGTTGATACGAACGTTTTACTTTCGGTGTGAAACTCTATACAAATTTATTTGACCTTCTTCAAAACAGCTAAATTTAACATGATAGGTCTTTATGCCATTATTTAAATTAAATTAATGACATGCTTTGCTAATTTTCCTAATAGTATTTTCAGTATAGCAATGTTACAGATTTTTATTATACCATATATAGTGCAAATCTTGTAGTTTTTAATATTGATTTTTGATTATCTAGTACTATTATACTTGATAAAGGCATACAATAGATTATTCTGGGTTTTTCAATATATGTATTACTGGGGTTGATGAAAAACAACTGTCTGAAAAAGAGTATAAGTGGTCTTCCTAGCAACGTTCTGATTGGTAAAATATATATGTTCGCGTACACATTCCTGTATGGTGCTTGAAGCATGTTTTGGTATTACAATGAATTTGGTCATAATTTGGCATGTTGTTTTTGTTGTTGTGTTTGAGGTGGCTTTAGTGGCACTTTTATACTTTATTGTCCATTCAGTCCAAAGGAAATGGAAGCTAAGTTTCCTTCTCATGGATACAGGGCAGTTAGATAGTAGGTTATGACAGATGTACATACAACATTTTATGGATCGCTGAACATAGGTAGGAATTTCCATATCATATATATATATATATATATATATATATATATATATATATATATATATATATATATATATATATATATATCGAATATTAACTTTCCAGAGAAATGCATCTACGTACTTTATACGACTGTATTCACTTATGCATTTATATGTACTTAATTACCGATCCACATATTCCTTGTATGTTATGATACAAATATGAAAGCCATCAAAGTTTATGTAATCGTCTTTGCCAGTACATTCTGCGTTCTCTTTGGCAGTCAACTTTAACGCCTCGACCAGTCAGTCATACTATATCATCCAGACTGACCTATTCGTATCATGTATAAATCGCATTTTTGTTGTTGTTGTTAATAACAGGTTTGGATTTATTTACGTCTTTAATCTCAATGCCCAAAGTATACTGTGCAACAATCAATTTCGAACTAGCTCTTTATGAACATCTAAACAGTGTCAGCACGTAATACTATTCATAGGCAGTGTTAAGCAGAAATTAAATTGAAAGTAGGTCCAAAGTTTTGAAATATAGAACTGTGGTTTTTCCGTGTGGAAAACCATTGATCTATAATCATGTTGATTTATGTCGCAGTGCATATACATGCAGGTGGGGTTAGATGACAATATTAATGCACGGGTGATAAAAACGAACAGTGCGTCTTTAGGCTATTATGCCGATACAAGAAAACTCAAAAAAGTACTGTGGCAAACCCCGAAACGTCATGTGTTCAACTACAAAGTTTCAAAGTATTTTTTTACAAAAATTATAATTACTTTATTTGAAAATTATAGAGAATTTGAATACAATATTCTGAACATCTGCAGTTTTAGCTAGACGACGAATATTTTCAAAAGAATTTTATGCCAATTTTAGCTTTCCAGTGCCTCCTTTTTAATACATGTTTTCTCCTACAATATCAGAGTGCAGCTCCACACTAAATACATACTACAATGACAATAAAGTGATTTGAAACAAGTTAATTTTCAAATAGGAAATACGCCTTTTTCGGGAGAAGGGGGCAGGGAGCAAAGCTTTGTGACGTCATATCTGAGGGGGTTGTGTCTGACTTTTTGTGACGACGTGTGACGCGAGGGTGGGAGAGAGGTCAAAATCGGCCAAAATCGCGTGACGTCATTTATGGATGGCGCCCTAAGCGGTGTCCTCGTCGACAGATGACATGAATAGTCTGTTTGTTTGTGTGGAACTCTAAGATGGGTTTTGTACCTAAGCATTAAACTACCTCTCGCCATACAGATGATAAAGGCCTCATCCAAAAAATCAAGAAAGAAAGAAATGAAACCATACAACGTGCATTGCACTTGTGTACGCATTATACGGGGATTGAAAGAAATTGTTCTGTCAAGCAATCCAATAAAAGAGAACTTATTTATACCACTCAACAATTATGTCAGAAGAATATCAAGACCGATACAGCATGTTCATCATTACCTATACATTTTGTGTTCTATTCCTCATGCAACTTTTACTCATCAACCAGCCAAAGTCAGAGACGGACCTATACATGTCGTGTATAAATTGCTTTGCTTTATAATTAACTCATCGACCAGCCAAAGTCATAGACGGACCAATTCGTATCATATATAAATTGCTTTGCTTTTAAAATAACAGTGATGTCTTTTAAAAACTTATTTATCTCTCTCCCCTATAACATGTAATCAAAGACGATTGTGTAATATTCAATGTCATAATTGCTAATCACGAATACATACATAAAATCAGCACATAATAATATTTACAGGCAGTATTACGGAGAAATTAAATTGAAAGGAGGTCCAATGTTTTGAAATATAGGCGGTCTAATTATAGAATTTCGATTTTCCCTATGGAAAACCATTGACCTATAATCTGTGGAAGGGGATTACCATTATTGTAAATGGCTGCTTGCAAGTGATGCTTTCATAAATCTATACATGTAAATTGTATTCTTCATTAATGAATATTGTACGTGGCAGTTTGCAAGTACTACTTTCCTTCTGCGTCATTGTACATGGCTGCTTGCAAGTGCTAAATTCATAATTCTAGTCATGAATTTTCTATTCTTCATTGATGCAAACTGTAAAGGGCTGTTTGCAGGTACTGAGATCTACCTTCCTTCTGTGTCATTATGTCTTGCTAACTACTGAATTGATTCTGTAGTTTGTCCAAAGGCAAATGCTATGTTAGTTATTACATGGTTGGTATATTTTGTTTATAAATTTTTTCTATATCACTAGTTACACAGAGTGCACTTTCTAAAATCATGATTAAGCACGTTTCAAGTTAGCAGCATGGAAGTTAGCATAAAATAATGAATCATCATGACAACAGATGGCGCTGTGACACGTCATTTTCTTACAATACGACTACTCCCCTGAACCGAGCAACACGATGTTATACCACTTTACGGCATGTTTTGGCGTCTTTTTTAAAATATCATTCTGATTATGATATTACAATTACAATCAACTGATTTCTTAGAGTAATAACATTAAATGTTACCAATTGTATAGAATTAGATGTATTTACACAATGTTATATTTCCGCTGACCCTTCCCACCCCATTTTTTCAGGAAATTATTTGGGTAACATGTACCGCTGCCGCACTTTGGCAGAATAGCCGCTTACAAGCAAAGTTTAAGGTTCTAATTTGTTTATGTATTCTCATTCACAATGTTATCAATTTAGAGCATGTTTATTATTTTAGAGTGCAGTTCAAATTCTGTTTTGGTAAAGACCATTTAATGTTTGAGCAAATTGCAGATAGTTTCACATCATGGTCATACTTTCTTTTTCATGTTTATGCACAACAGAGAGAGAGAGAGAGAGAGAGAGAGAGAGAGAGAGAGAGAGAGTGAGAGAGAGAGAGAGAGGTTTGCAGTCAAGATGAATTTGATTTGTAAAAGAACAGCATTATATTTTAGTGTCTGTATTTTTGTTTCTTTGTACGTTACACCAATGGCCACTGTGGGGCAATATTATTTGTACTTCGTTCTGCAAAATATGTATAGCATTTTAATTTGAATATTATTAGGGTAATCGAAGAGACAGTGGGATAATACGTATTGAAAATGAATGTTTGTTTCACAAGACAATAAGTATATTATGCCATACATATCCCGTTCCATACCATACTGTGCAGGACCTACGTAACTAAACTAAAGGAGCAAAAAAAATTACAATGTATTGGACCTAACTGAGGTTACATGAAAAAGACATACCTAATCTACAAGAATACTTAAAATCCAACACGCATATTGTATTGGTAGCTGATTTATAACAAAGTAAGCCATTAACACTGATACATTCAACACTGTTATGTTGAAATAAATAGATTTGTCATTACCTATACATTTTATGTTCTATTCCTCATGCAACTTTTACTCATCGACCAGCCAAAGTCATAGACGGACCAATTCGTACCATGTATAAATTGTTTTTGCTTTATAAATAATTCATCGACCAGCCAAAGTCATGGAGGGACCTATTCTTATCATGTATAAATTGCGTTTTAAATAACATCTATGTCTTTGAAAACTTCTTTATCTGTCTTCCATATAACACGAAACGAAAGACCATATTGTGTAACATTAAATGCACTGCTTGCTCTTCATGACGACATAAATAAAATCAGCGCATACCACTATTCACAGGCAGTGTTACGGAGAAATTAAATTGAAATGAGGTCCAAGGTTTTGAAATATCGTCGGTCTAATTATATAATTGAGAGAGAGAGAGAGAGAGAGAGAGAGAGAGAGAGAGAGAGAGAGAGAGAGAGAGAGATTTGCAGTCTAGATGAATTTCATTTGTAAAAGAACAGCAGTATATTTTAGTGTCTGTATTGGTTTCTTTGTACCTCACACCAATGGCCACTGTGGGACAATATTATTTGTACTTCGTTCTGAAAAATATGTATAGCATTCCGTACATACTGTACACGATCTACGTAAATAAACTAGCAAACTATATACAATGTATTGGACCTAACTGAACTTACTTGAAAAGGACATAATCTACAAGAATACTTAAAAGCCAACACTCATATTTTATTGGATGTTGAGTTATAATAAAGTAAGCCATTTGTATATTCTCATTCACAATGTTAAAAATTTAGAGCTTGTCTATTATTTTAGAGTGCAGTGCAAATTTTGCTTTTATGATCAGTAAAGACCTCATAATGTTTGAGCAAATAGTAGATAATTGCACATCAAGACCATACGTTCTTTTTCTTGTTTATGCACGAGAGAGATGATGATGATGATATTCTTTTATTCCTCCAATTTCTGAAGATTTTAAGACAGAAAAGAAATGCCTTTATATACAAAGAATCACAAAAAATAGCGGATTCGTTACTTATTGAATAATTTCCAAAAGCAAACGAATAAATAAATTAAAATCATTACTAAACTATATATATATATATATATATATATATATATATATATATATATATATATATATATATATATATATATATACGATAGACTATTTGAAAATGTATCCTCACAACAAAAGTAGTTAGATTCCTAATAGCTTTGCAATCCAGTACAATTATTTCTTTCCTTATAATCTCGAGTGAGTGATCTATTGAATAGAATATATATCCTTTATCTTAATGAAATACTTAGTAGATAGTCTGATCATATTTATCCATGCCTCAAATTCTAAACGTTCTGATATATCATTTAAACCACCAAGTAGTATAATCAGTATAACATCATCGATCTGATCACAGAAATCACGGTAAATCAATGGAGGCATATACGAAAATAGACTTTCCATCAAGTGGTTTCTGTCGTTTGAGGTTAAGGAACAATTCATCGAAATATGCAAAATACGGTCATGACTCATTTTGCCACATAGGGGACACAGTCCAGGTCTTGCTTGCATTCCTCCAATACGAATTAATGTCCCATATTCCATTTTTCTGCTTGAGTCAGTGTAAGCTATTTTTCATAGATGATGCATTTTTAGTCCTGGATTAATTTTAAAAAATCTACCGAATCCCTCTGATGGATTTCTGATACTCATTTCATGTTTTCTCTCCTCAAATATCTGTATTTTTGTCCCAATTAAGTTTTTGCATGTTATTTTGTTTGGAAATTTTCCAGTGAAAATAAAGTCGTTGAGATAGTCTTCTAAATCATACTTTTTGAGTACAGTATTTATATCATATATAAAAGAGTTGTAGTTATGTTGGGGGTCAAAAATCAAATTTCCAACGGCCCAGAGGAAAACCTTTTGAGCAGTTAAGTTTGCTGATGTTCTACACATTCGACCAAGGAATACGAGGTTTTGCTTATCTATGCGAGCTTCCATTGATATCATCCCCAAGCATTATGTCGTAGATCCAATAGGCGATCTTTGAGGGAAACCTTGTATATATCGTTGTATTTTCTCCATTGATTCAATGTCCTGAAATGACATATTAAACCAGAGTTCTGAGCCATACAAAGCAGACGGCAATATAACTCTTTCCCAGACTTTCACAGAAACAATAGGATTCATCCCATTTGCATTTAATCCAGTTGAGTATAATGTGTTTGTTACACGTTTAGCTTTATCGTAGGAATAGACTATACGATCATTATTTTTCATTGATTGTGAAAAGGTAACTCCTGCATATTTCACTATTTTTTTGCTCTATGAATATTCTGTGATCCCAGGGTAATTCCATTTGATGAGTACACTTCCTTTTGTATTACTAAATATCATCCAATTACTCTTGTTAGAGTTATATTTCAATTTCCACTTCTGTGCATATTGATAAGCTGTATTCACGAGTATTTGCAATCCATTCAGCGTAGAGCTTAGTAGAGTAGTGTCGTCTGCCAAAAGCATGCCAGGTATGTTCATCTGATTAACTGTCATTACTAACTCATTCAGTAGGTCATTTATGTACACGATAATTAAAACTAAAAAAGCCGACATTACACGCCCTTGTCCAACGCCTCTCCTTAATGTTCGATATACATCCTCTACACGCTACACAGGCACTTGACTGTGTGTAGGAATGGGCGATTATTCTCCATATTTTTGCATTAATTCCTAATATTTTTAGGTTTTTTTTAGTAGTCCACAATGCCACAGTCTATCGAATGCATTTTCCTTATCCAGAAAAACAGCATATACATTAGAGTTGTGATTAGTAAAGTACATCAAACATTCTTGAAGAGTAAATGCAGCAGAGATAGCTCCAGCCTCCTTACGAAATCCAAATTGATAAGGATGTGGAAAGCTTATTTTGTCTAAATACTTTTGAATTCTGGTCATCAATATTTTTTCAAACAATTTTCCCAGACAAGATGTCAATGTTATACCACAATAATTCACCGGATCTATTTTTTATCTTTACCATTTTGTTTGTATGTCAGTATATTCATCCCACATCTATATACATTATATATATATACATGTACTCATATATACATTATATATATACATGTACTCATACTGGATCATGTAATTAAAAAGGGCAAATAAATGTCTGATTAAATATTTTCCACCATACTTTAAGTGTTCAGTCGATATGCAATCAATGCCTGGTGATTTTTTTTTGTTTTTAGAGACTTGATATGCCGCAACACTTCTTCTTCTGTAATATTATTACATTTTATGCTATCAGTCTCTAGTTTGCTATCTTCGTACATATTCTTCATTTTGACACAATCATCATGTTCCTCGTCTGTTGTACCACTTAATTCAGAAAAATATAGTTTCCATAGATTGACACATTCATCTAAAGTATTAGATTCTACTCCTCGAAATGCAATATTACCAATGTCCGATTTATCTTTTCTATTTTCCCGTATGACTGCATAGAATTCGTCTATTCCCATTTCTGCACTCTTTTCTATTTCTTCAAATATACATCCTTTATATACATTTTTCTCTAGCCTATGTTTCTTTCTAAACTGTCTTTTCACGTCCTTGTATCTTTTTTTGATGTTACACTCTGTGCTTCTATTTTATTCCTGCTTTGATCCATTCTCCGCGCGCTTTTCTCATATTCTGATGTAATTTTTCAAGCCCACTTTTCTTCCAATATTGTTTAAAGTGCGATTTGAATTCGGACTTTGGAATATATCGGTCTGATGCAGTTATTACACTCTTAGTTATCAATTCGTTATACTTCTCTATATCTTCTACCTTTTTACACTCATAGTTGAAATTGAAGAATACACTAACATCAGATATATACATCCTCATTTCTAATGGATTTGCCAAGTTTCATTCTTGGAGATACACATGGCTTTATATTTTCCTTCAATATATCTTTTGCAAGTGCTGCTGTAATAGGTAGGTGATCCGATATTGAGAAATCAATTTTGTCATTTACTATGTGTCTTTTTACAGCACCTCTGATTATTTCAGGTATTAATATATAATCAAGTGTGGACGTTCTTGACATGTCTTTTGATCTATACGTGATGTAATGTTTATGTGGTTTTATCATCAGCGTAGCAACTATGTTTCTCTGTTCTATTCTTTTTTTTAGAACAAGATCTCTTCTTGATGGAGTTTTACACACAATATCTGCATTGTGAGAGAGAGTCATATATATATATATATATATATATATATATATATATATATATATATATATATATAGATAGATAGATAGATAGATAGATAGATAGATAGATAGATAGATAGATAGATAGATAGATAGATAGATAGATAGATAGAGAGAGAGATAGAGTTATAGATATAGATGTAGATGGAGATAGAGACAGAGAGATAGGGAGATAGAGAGATAGAGTAATAAAGAGATAGAGATAGAGAGATATAGAGATAGAAATTGAGATATAGAGTAATAAAGAGATAGAGACAGAGAGATATAGAGATAGAAATTGAGATATAGTGATAGAGAGAGAGAGAGAGAGAGAGAGAGAGAGAGAGAGAGAGAGAGATATAGATAGAGATAGACATAGATATATAGATAGAGGTACAGAGATAGACATAAGGATATAGAGAGATAAAGAGATAGGGAGGTAGAGATAAAGAGATAGAGATAGAGAGTTAGAGATAAAGAGATAGTGATAGAGAGATAGACATAGAGATAGATAGAGAGACAGATAGAGAGAGATAGAGAGATATAGAGATAGAGAGATTGAGATAGAGATATGGAGAGATAAAGAGATAGAGATAGAGAGATTGAGATATAGAGATAGAGTGATAGAGATAAAGAGATAGAGAGATGAGATAGATTGATAGAGATAGAGAGAGAATAGAGAGATTGAGATAGAGAGAAAGAGACATACAGATAGAGAGATAGAGATAAAGAGATAGAGAGAGATAAAAAAGATAGACAGATAGAGATAGAGATTGAGAGAGAGATAGAGTTAGAGATTGATATAGAGATAGAGAGAGATAGAGATAGAAAGATAGAGATAGAGAGATAGAGATAGAGAGAAAGAGACATATATATAGAGATAGAGAGATAGAAATAAAGGGATAGAGAGAAATAGAAAGATAGAGATAGAGATATAAATAGAGATAGAGATAGATCGATACAGAGATAGAGAGATAGAGAGTTAGAGATAGAGAGATAGAGATAGAGTGAGAGAGATAGAGATAGAGAGATCGAGATAGGGAGATAGAGATAGAGAGAAAGAGACATATAGATAGAGAGATAGAGATGGAGATAGAGAGACAGAGAGATAGAGATAGAGAAATAGAGATAAAGAGATAGAGAGATAGAAAGATAGAAAGATAGAAAGATAGAGATAGAGGTTAGAGATTGAGATAGAGAGATAGAGATATAGAGATATAGATAGAGATACAGATAGATAGAGATAGATATATATAGAGAGATAGATATATAGAGATAGATATATAGAGATAGATATATAGAGAGAGATAGATATATAGAGAGATAGAGATAGATAAAGATAGATATATAGATAGATACAGATTGATATATAGATATATAGATACAGATAGATATATAGATAGAGATAGTTATATAGAGAGATAGAGATAGATAAAGATAGATATATAGATAGATACAGATTGATAAATAAATATATAGATACAGATAGATATATAGAGAGATAGATATATAGATAGAGATAGATATATAGAGAGATAGAGATAGATAAAGATAGATATATAGATATATACAGATTGATATATAGATACAGATAGACATATAGATAGATTCAGATAGATATATAGAGAGATAGATATAGATATATAGAGAGATAGATATAGATATATAGAGAGATGGAGATAGAGCGATAGAGATAGATAAAGATAGATATATAGATAGATAGAGATTGATAGATAGATATATAGATACAGATAGATATATAGATAGATAGATACAGATAGATATATAGATAGATTCAGATAGATATATAGATAGATACAGATTGATATATACATATAGATTAGTAGATATAGTTAGAAATAGAGATAGATATAGAGATAGATTTAGATAGATAGATAGAGATAGATAGAGATAGATGGAGATAGAGATAGATATATATATGGATAGAGATAGATAGAGATTGATACCTATAGCTAGATAGCTAGATAGATAGCTAGCTAGCTAGATAGATAGATAGATAGATAGATAGATAGATAGATAGATAGATAGATAGATAGATAGATAGATAGATAGATAGATAGATAGATAGATAGATAGATTCTTGAAAACTTGAAAAAGATTAAATTATTAAATTGTAAATAACCAGTAAGAAGAATAAGTTTGTTAACGAATTATTTAATAGAGAGCTTGCAATTCATAACGTTATCATAGTAAATAAGTAAGTAAACAAACAATCAATCAAGTAATTGGCACCAACAATTTTTGTTCAGATGTTTGGTGTCACAATAGGGCAAGCTATCGGATTAAGAAGATTAGTTGCTCCGATAGCACGCCCATATTTGGCGCGTGGATTGTTGACGATAATTGAACTGTTCAAAGAGTTGGGTGTCAGTAAAACTTGTGATTTAATTGGCTGACCCCTGACACTCAAATTGAGTCGCTCACCTGACAGTTCGTGAGTAGTATTCAATGTGTAATAAAAGTGAATTGCATGTTTTTCTCAATGTCATTTGTCAACTGGACAGATAGTGAGCAAATTATGTTACAGTATTTAAACTGTAGTTGTTAATCGGCATCGATTCTCATTTTGGGATTGGAATTGGAGGAGCAAACGTCTTCAAAAGAACAAAATCGGATTATTCACTAGGCAAAAACCACAACTAGTTGCAACTTTGTACAAGTTAATGATTGACATGGAATTCCAAAGCTGCCACTACTCACATGTATTGGAAAACAAGCATTCTATCGACATGACAAAGGTAAGATTATTTAATATATTGTAACATAAATATAATACATAAATGGGATACCTTTGACAACATGTGGGTTTTTTAAATAATCAATTTACATCATAGTTATTATTATTTATTATTTCTTTATTATTTCTTTATTATTATTATTATTATTATTATTATTATTATTATTATTATTATTATTTCTTTAGTGTTGTTAGTATTATTATTATTTCTTTAGTGTTGTTAGTATTATTATTATTTCTTTAGTGTTGTTAGTATTATTATTATTTCTTTAGTGTTGTTAGTATTATTGTAGTTGTATTTGTTGTGATAGCTGTAGTAACAGTAGCAGTTTTCGTTGTAGTTTCAGTAATATGTTTTGTCTTATTTTCAACCTTTTCGTGTGTGTCGTGTAAACAATGTTATTACTAATTAAAATAATTAATTCTTCTTTAGTAAAGTTGGCGTCACCATCTAATGGATGATTATCATCAATATCATTGCAACAGTGTTGTTGGTAGAATAATTACACCATTGACAGGCCTTTCGTTTTTTTTATTGGTATCCAATTCCTAAACTATTACACTATTTATTTCAAATGTTACTTATTGATTCGAAACTTGTCACTTTACTTTTTAAAATTCTTAAATTGAATAAAATGAAATTGCTTAAAATTGAAATTTAGAAAACAGGCATGGCTCGTCGTTAGCTGTTTTGTAGCATCAAGCCTGATGCTAAGTTGTTTGTGTTGATTCGCATGTTGGAAATGAAACCACGGTTTACTATTTTGCTGATGAACATGCGTTTAAAAATAAAATCGTAGTTTATCAGTCTTATCCGATTGGTAGAACTGATAAAAACTATTAGAAAATAAAGAAATATGTCAACCCGACGTACGGTTCATTCATCTTTCAAATGTCTCCCACACACAAGTCAAGGTATCAATGTATTTGAATATGAAACAATACAGCATTGCTAAAACGCAGCTTGTCAATACAGCATTCTTTTTATTCGTCTATGTTTGTCCTTCGACATGATATGTATAACGTAAAATTGCAATAATTTTCGTCCAATTACATTTAGAAGACAAGATTGGAAATTAATAAATTACTTGTATAATTAATAACCTAGAATCAATATTTACGATTCCTTTTAAAAAGCAATACAAAGCGTTGATGTGTTTGTGTCGATGTGTGCATATTGCTATTTTCGTATTTATTCAAAATTAATTAGTTGTCTTTGAATTATAATTCTGAAGCTGTAGAATAACTTGCTACATTGTTTTACTTAACTTGTAATCCTTTAACTTCAAAGGACTTCGAAAGATTAAGTTTCTATTCTAAATTTTCAGTTTTTGAAAATATCATCCTAAAATACTATTGTCTGCATTTAGATTTAATGTCATAATTTTGTACTTTTTGCTCCGTTAATTTAATGTTATAATTGCCTTCTATTTCTTTATTTCTTCCTTCCTTTCATTCTTTCTTTCTTCCTTCGTTCCTTTAATTCTTCCTCCCTTCCTTTCATTCTTCCTTCCTTCCTTTCATTCTTCCTTCCTTTCATTCTTTCTGCTTGTTTGTTTACCTCTGACAGCGTATTTAATTTCGATTGACTTTGTGAATTGCAAAACCTAGATATTTTGTTTACATTTTAGTTTATTCTGAGGGTCCTTGTTCTTATGTTACATTATATGTATTATTGATATGTGTAACATGATGTATGTGCATATTGATATTTTCGTATTTATTCAAAATTAATTGGTTGTCTTTGAATTATAATTCTGAAGCTGTAGAATAACTTGTTACGTTGTTTTACTTAACTTGTAATCCCTTAACTTCAAAGGACTTCGAAAAGATTTAAGTTTCTATTCTAAATTTTCTGTTTTTGAAAACATCATTGTAAAATACTATTGCCTGCATTTAGATTTAATGTTGTCATAATTTTGTACTTTTTGCTCCGTTAATTTAATGTTTAATTGCCTTTCAATTCTTTCTTTCTTTCTTTCTTTCAATTCTTTCTTTCTTTCTTTCTTTCAATTCTTTCTTTCTTTCTTTCTTTCTTTCTTTCTTTTTTTCTTTCTTTTTTTCTTTCTTTCTTTCTTTCTTTTTTTCTTTCTTTCTTTCTTTCTTTCTTTCTTTCTTTCTTTCTTTCTTTCTTTCTTTCTTTCTTTTTTTCTTTTTTTCTTTCTTTTTTTCTTTCTTTCTTTCTTTCTTTCTTTCTTTCTTTCTTTCTTTCTTTCTTTCTTTCTTTCTTTCTTTCTTTCTTTCTTTCTGACAGCTTATTAATTTATGATTGACTTTGTTAATTGCAAAACCTAGATATTTTCTTTACATATTAGTTTATTCTGAGATTTCAGTACAACGGTGTGAATTTTCCTGTAAATTCATCAATATTATGATCTTGTTTAGCCATGTCCTTGTTCTTATGTTACATTATATGTGTTATTGATATGTGTAACATGATGTATGTAACATGATGTGATACATACAACATTTTTAGGTAGATTTAAATATTGACCGATAATTGACATTAAAACTAAGATAAAACATTGTTGGGGGGGGGGGTCGGAGAGAAAATAATATGTAGAAGTGCATGATGTTGCCGTCGTCCTCGGCGTCAATTCAGTGTGAAAATACTTTTATTTTTATTTTCGGTTCAAGTGTTGTCATGCTGAATAGCAAGATTATAATAATTATCAAGTAATAAGTCCTTTCCCAAATCGCCCATGATGCTACCAGGAAACTTACAATTGCGATAAGTATCAACCGATTATTCATTTCTTCAACTCTTCTTAAGAAATTCAAGCGGACCTCTTAATCGGACACAAAAATGTGCTTATATAGATTTACACACACACACCACACTGAATTACACACACACACCACACTGAAGAGACAGACAGACAGACAGACAGATGCCCTATCCATTAGACAGAAGTCTTTCAGATAAGCAGGTCAAAATTCTAAATATCTCATGAAAAGCTTTCTTCCCATTAGTCCAATAAAAGGAGACATGGCAAAATTCACGATCTACAGAATTGCACCTGTTATATTCTCTATCGCGAGGGTAATTACATGTGATTTAAAACATTACAAAATTTAACTTAATATCAAGCATAATTTGAATGTATGTTTAATAGAATTCAGGAAATAAGCTTATAAATTTTATCAAAACAATACCAGGTCCGCTAAATGTTCATAAAGTAATTCTTTGGTGTTGTGTAGTTTTCGTAGCTAGCTTTGTCATGTCTTTCACACCTATTGCTGCTGGGCATCAGTATTTTCTTTCAGTTGAATTAGTATAAATTTTCATATTGTCAAGTGAAATAGAAAATGGAGCACAGTTGTATACTACCTCAGGAGTATGTCAGTTTAATTTTCCAAGTATGGGTGTTCTAGAATCTAACGGTATATGATAGATTAAGGCAGTTTAAACAATGTTTACAATTAATAAGACCACCACACAAATAAAACAATATCAACGACGATAGAAACGAGGACGCTGATGTTAATTATGATATAATAATCCTAATAATAATAATCCTAATAATAATAATCCTAATAATCCTAATAATAATAATAATCCTAATAATAATAATAATAATAATAATAATAATAATAATAATAATAATATGATATTAATAATAATAATATAATAATAATCCTGGTAATAATATTGCTATAAATAAAAATATACTAGCAATAATAATAATATAAATAAATAAATACTAGCAATAATAATAATAATAATAATATTAATAATAATAATAATAATATGATACTAATAATAATAATATAATAATAATCCTGATAATAATATAGCTATAAATAAATACTAGCGATAATAATAATAATAATAATAATAATAATAATAATAATCCTGGTAATAATAATAATAATAATAATAATAATAATAATAATAATAATAATAATCCTGGTAATAATAATAATAATAATGATACTACTACTAATAATATAATAATAATCCTGATAATAATATAGCTATAAATAAATACTAGCAATAATAATACTATAAATTAATACTAGCAATAATAATAATAATAATAATAATAATAATAATAATAATAATAATAATACCAATAAAAATCTGATTTAATAAATAAATAATAGCAATACTTGGAATAATAATATTAATTCGTATGAAGTTAATGCCATTGCTGATAATAGCAAAGATGACTGATTATGAAAGTGTATAGCATATTCATTTATTTGTAGTATAGTTTTGTTTGCTATTATAAAAATATGACGACACTACTTGTTATTATGAAACTTATTAGTTAATGATTTGACAGTTAGTGCTATTTCATTCTTTTCTTTTTTTCTTGTCATTTTAAGCATGGAAAGTTGGCTGTTTTCGAAGAAAATCAAATTATTTATTTTAATGCACATTTCGAACGCTTTTTAATTTGATCTGATGTCATTAAATACTTATTGATCTCATCGACTTTTGACCTCGTCAAAAGCACCATGGTAGTGGAAGGGGGGTGCATTGCTGTTTTTTTATATTACACAAAGTCAGATAATAGCTAGTTAGATAATAGAATTTAAATGCTTACAATAATTTCGAACGGATTCCTAAATAAAATTACATTAAACAAAGATGTGAAAAATTAACCGATTTAGCCTGTTGATTGCATTTATACTTATTTATACAACGCATTTGCTTTTATCGATACTTATTCTTGTATTGCAGGGTGAAGGTGATATTTGTTCTGGTTGTGGAGTAAGGATAACAGAGCGGTTTCTCCTGCGCGTGAATGAGCAATCTTGGCACGTGCAATGTTTGCGCTGCTGCGTATGTCAGAGGAGTCTTGAGAGTGAGAACACGTGCTACATGAAAGAGGACAACTTTTACTGCAAAACAGATTATCATAGGTAACTATTTTTGTAACTTTATTATTCTAAACGTGTGCGTGTATGAATGAGAAACTTTACATCTAAATTCGTTTATTTTTCACAATGACGTTGGACATTTATATTAAACAATTTATCTTGTTATTGACTCGTATGTTGTAACAAGATAACCGGGTTGGATTTCGGATTTACAACAGAACACTGCTGATAGTGATACAAATACAGCGTTTAATGATGAATGGCTTGAATGAGAAAAGAATTATGATTAATACGTGTGCGTATAAGATTAAAATATTGGATAAATTAACACAATCCGCACGAGCCTAATAATTTAATAAATGAAAATATAAATAAAAGACCATACATTTCACTCAAATAGTGAAAAGTGAGGCATTTTAATCAGATTGAAAAATGATGACAACAAAGTACAGATATCATGCAAACATCTTTCCGATCCTAAAACACAAACCCCATAATTAGCAGACGGCTAAAAGATAACACGTATGGAGTTACACGCTCCTTCACCAATACACTTGGCTACCAGTCGCACTAGTCAATCAAGCATTCATTATTCCATGTAGTCGCCGACCACCATTAAAATCCTTGGTCAATCAAGCAGCGCCCATCAATCTGTCAGAAACGCCCGATCACCTGCTACTCGAACAGCAATACTGTTCACTCAGCTCAAAAGCTGCTATTACAGTATTACAGATGCTTTGGTCAATTTCTGTGGTTAGCTCTACAGCTGGTACCACGTCAACTCCGATCAGTTGAAAATACATCTAACACCACGTGCATTGCATGACACGAGTATATCTGATAAAACGTAATGACGTTATATATAAGATAAACTGTGCAGATTACATTAAAAACGTTTTCAAAAATATTGAGCTATTGTTTATCTATGTCCAACAAATTGTTCTGTTAAGAATCAAGATTTTTTGGGTCTGTTTTGTTTGTTTGTTTTGTGGTGGGTGGTGACTAAGAAGGTACTAAGATCCAATACAAATCAGACACTGCACATACCATTGCATTTTGGAGTCCAGTAATGCGTACATAGATTTATTGCTAACGCACAGTGTGCCATGTAAAATGATGCTTTTAGTTTCGAGATGGGACGTTATTCCAAACAATCGCATCAAGGATAGATTCTTCTTGAGGATATATTTTTCTTTATGTTCTAGATTTTTCATTTTTCATTTTAGGGTTGGCAATTTATTTTCTTGCCGGCAAAATTTTGTAAAAATATAAAGTCTTGCTATGAAGTCTCGCTCAATCTTGACAATTTTCTCGCCGTTTGTGGGGTGTGAATCAAGTTATTCCCAGTCACAAGTTGGGTCAAACCTCACGCCGCTCGATTTGAAGTCTGGTAAACAATCGTGATGTTGGCGCATCATTAGCTAAATTTGGTTATGAATTTCATTTCTATAGCAAATTAGCCCCAATTTAGAGCCAGCTCATATTGAGAACTGTGCGCATATTGATCAATTTTTATTCTAAATAAAAATATAACATTTTTCCCCATGAAAAAGTTGTACGTTTTAGTTTTTTGACATTGCTCGTCCAAAGTTGTCCATGTATTTTCCGTTTATTTGGATGGTGTGGCGGGTCATAAACGTTCCGTGAACACTTCTAGATGGGGGTGGGTGTTGACAATAATGATAATGGGAAAGTGCATAAAAGGAAAAAGAAGAAAATTCATTTAAAAATGTGTGTAATATTGGCATAATGCACTGTTTGATGTGCTCAAACCTATTCTGGATTACGATGATATTTATACCAAATGCCTTAAAAGAGTTGTTAGCACGAAAACTTTATATAGTATCAAAGCAGCATGTTTGAAAAAAACCTTCACTACTTATCAAAAACGTATCCATCACAATGTTACTGAAGAGTAATGAACATAGCAAATTATTACAGATATCCAGACAAGTATAATATGAGTTATCACTGTTTTGATACATTTCTTTTTTCTACATTTTACCTCGGGTACATTTTTTATCCATTAAAGTTATTTCCCTACCCTAAATCGCATCGTTCAAAAAGATATAATGACTTTAAAGTGTGGAAAGTATGCTGACACTAAAATGAAACAAATTATGAAGTTGCAAACATTTTCTCTACTGGCATTTCCTGCTTACCAACAAGAATTAAATTAATCATTTTCTTTTCAATATGAAATATAAACTACACGTTTATATGTTACAAAAGTGTATTTAGTGGGATCTGAGTATGTAATTTATGTTCTTGTAATATATTTGATTTATCTATTGTGACATACGTCAAATTGAAGTATGAAAACAGACTAAAAACACACCATCGTTGCATAGTAATGGCGAATTTGTTCGGATATGTTTTTTTTTCCAACTTCAAAAAATAGGAAAAATATATTATTTCTAGGTAATGAGCTTTTTCTATTTATTTTAAATATCAATACAGCTCATTTTACAATATATTCAAGTAGTTAATGTTTTGAAAATGGCGTAATATGTAATACAATTTATTGAGGAAGAAATTAGTGCAGATGCAATTCGTTTTGCAGATGCCAATATATATGAACTTTTCGATTTTATCATAATTTACTTTTTCTTCTCTATTTCAGAGAATTTGGTGCTAAATGCTCGAAATGTTTTCGAGGCATTGATTCCAATGACTGGGTGAGAAGTGCCCGTGAACATGTATACCACATATCGTGTTTCGCCTGCGACAGCTGTAAGAGACAACTGTCCACGGGGGAAGATTTTGGTCTTCAGGAAAGTGAGGTCCTGTGCAAAACTCACTACTTAGGACTACAGGAAGGAGGACCCCATAAAGGTAAACATTGTGAATTCTAAAAATTGGTCACCTGGTGGTGGTGGTAGTTATAGTAAGAATTCTTGTGTTTTGGGAAGGGTTGGAGGATGATTGTGTTAGGGTGGTAATTTCCATGTCTAAATTTTTAAGCGAAGATGCTACGGTTGCATGTTTTCCACAGCTTATAGTTTAAAAATAAATTTTATCTCAATTTGATTTTATATTATTTATTCGAAGTTTTCATACCCTATTCCAACTTTTTTTTCGATTAGGGCTTATTATCACTTGTCTTTTTTGTGTCTGCAGTGTGTACTTCAATAACATACCATTCTGTTTTTTAAAGATCTCAGACTGGTTTACAATTAAATATTGTATTGTCATGCATCGGTGTTTTCTTTATGGTTTAAGACATATACACACCTGGGAAAAGAAAACAAACCCATGTTGAAAACAATATGGATTGCTTTTCATGGGGACCAAATGTTACAAAAAAAATATAGTTTCTCTCTTTTTGATATTTCTTACGGTTCTTTTTTATGCAAAAAAAACAATTTATTTCTGTGTAAAATATAGGAAAATGGAACGCATCAGTATATGAACAAACCCATATAAATATGCTGTTTTATTTCTACTCGAGAACAAATCCCAGTGTGGTTTTACATAAGCCAACTGTTGCAGGGTAATTTTATGATTGTTGAACTTTTCTTTCATGATGAGGACCCTGGTGAGTTACAAAACCCCGCGAGCCTGTCAAACCTTGGCTATCCAAATAACCTATGGAGTTACATAACTGCCAGGAACGCCTGTCTTCATACACCGCCGCGCGTGCTGCATAAAACGGAACAGGCTAGAAAAAGTGCTCAATAAAGATGACATGAAGTTCAATTAAAAGTGTTGCTTGTCAGAATGAACTTAATTTCCGTGTAATATACCGATTTTTATCTAAAGGCGTCGAGATTGGACACATTTTCCCCGCGGAGTGATAAAACAGTGATTAATGAAACTAATAAGTTGCCTGTATTCTGTAGAGACTTATCGCACAGTAGTCTGGAGTAAAAATAAAATAAAGTGATATAAACTTAAAACATGCGCATGAAATCAGAGACGGACAAAATGGATTGATAAATTGTATCCAAAGAAGGTAATTGTAAAGATTTGTTTCTCAACAACTTCTGATCCTGTCCTGAAAGCATGCAAGATAATAAAAACAAAATCATTAAAATAAACACGTAAATAATAAAAAATAAAGAAGTAAATAAATCAACACTGTTAAAAAGGAGTGGGGTTTGTTTTGCATAGATGTCATTTATAAATATTGTTGAACGTTGAGAAGTTTCAAATATCAAGGGTAGATCTAATTCAAATTGGTATATTAAATTTAAAAATATTCGTGTATCTGGTTTATTTCGGTTACGTTAAATGTTTAAACGTGAACACATCGATGATGCGTTCTTCGTCCAATTCTTTAATATGCACATACATCAATTTGTAACACGCCACATTTTTATATTGATTTTCAATACGATTTCATATTTTCTTAATGTCTACATCCATTCCCTCTATTATTTCATTCGTTCTAAACGAAGGCCATGCTTGAAATATTTCTTTTGAAATCTTTCAAGGAGAAAAAATATGACTGTTGAACATTTTATGAAATTTCTTTTCGCCTAATAATAATGATATAGGGGCCCCGAGTGGCCGAGTGGTCTAAAGCGCTGTTCGTTACGGACCACTGCCATCTCACCTCTGTCTGCGTGTGTTCGAGTCTAAGATTCGGCAAATGTAGTTATGTGAGAAAGCTTGCCAGTAGCTTCTCGTGGGTCGATGGTTCATTCCGGGGTTTGTCCGGTTTCTTCCTCCACCATTAATATTGGCCGCCATGTATACCCTATATTGTGCTGAAAAATGGCGTTAAACTATAAAAACAAAAAAAAAACAAACAAATAATGATATATTTTTTATATGATCATAATTATCATGATAAACCTCATTCATAAAATTATTATTATTATTATTATTATTATTATTATTATTATTATTATTATTATAGATTCGGAAATTGCGCAGAAGGAAAAACCCAAGAGAGTGCGCACTACATTCACTGAGGAACAGATCCAAGTTCTTCAGGGCAATTTCACCCTGAACAGTAACCCTGATGGACAAGAATTGGATCGGATCGCGCACATTACAGGACTCAGCAAG
This sequence comes from Unio pictorum, assembly GCA_030141615.1. Classification (NCBI taxonomy): domain Eukaryota; kingdom Metazoa; phylum Mollusca; class Bivalvia; order Unionida; family Unionidae; genus Unio; species Unio pictorum. The sequence goes on along the minus strand of JARLTB010000029.1, from coordinate 8,445,283 downwards.
CGCGTGACACAAGTTTGGTTCCAAAACTCACGGGCGAGACAGAAAAAACAACAATTGCAGCAAAGATTGAGTCCTGACTCCATGCCATCCCTTGAAGTTCCCAGTGATCTCTCTCTTTCTCTCTCTTCCTCTCTCTCTTAGGGACAATGAACTAGCAAAGCAGAACAAACCTAGGTAGATGTTTGTTCAAATTCAACTTGTTAATAAATAAAAAAAATAAAAAAATAAAAATATAAAAAAAAAAAAAATAATAAATAAATAAATAAATAAATAAGTTGTTTATTTTATATAGTTTCATGAAATATCTTTATGGCTAAATTGTTTCAATCATTTTTAAATTTATTCATAATTGGTGGTTGATTACAATATCGATATGATTGTTTTGAACACCAATCATTAATAATAACTTCTTGTTACTGACAAACAGTCCTTTTACATTACAACTAAATTTTGGTATACTTATACATCAGATTTTTTCTTAAGAAAATCGTGTATGTTTGAATTTCAATTTTATTACAGAATTGGTTATTCAGTGTACCTGCTTGAAAAGTTAGTTGCAGAAAACAAGGACAGCCAAATGCACATATTGTATGATGTAGCTTATCACCTGGAAACTCACCTGAAGGTACATGTCGGCCCTGTCTATTATGTGGGTGAATTTATCCTGACTTGGTTGTGTATGTGGCCATATTGTATTTCATGCAGTAATTCAGCATATTTACTGTTTTTATTCGCTCTCTCATTTCCTGATTGTTGTACAATAAATATCTTCCTTTAATCCTTTTAATGTATTAATTGAACACTCTTCTGATTTATAATTAGTTAGGGAGGGTATTTGATGTCAGTTAGATTATCAGTAGATTGAGGTGTGAAGCATAGCTGACACCTGATTACCACTTTGTGAAAGTCTAGTCATTTTGCTATGGGTGTCTGTTATGTTCATTTAATCTATGATATTATTTGTTTTAAACCATTTTTCAGCTATCGATTTTGTTTTTCAGGTTCATTTAATCTATTTTATTTGTTTTAAACCATTTTTCAACTATCAGTTTTGTTTTTCAGGTGCATTCTAGTAGCATGGCTATCATTGCGATATTGTAACATTTTGTGATTTAATTTCATTGTGATATTGTAACATTTTGTGATTTAATTTCATTGTTTATTTTCAGAAAAAAGAACGTACTGATCTTTTGGATGCAGTGAAACTAGTTATCCCAATATTTCATTGCTATGAACACAAAAAAATGGCTTGCCAGGTATGTTGTTCCTTCACCAGTAAAACAGACAGAAATATATCTTCATATACCTTTTGTAATGTTTTTAATTGTTGATTATTACAAAATCAGTTGTCTTTATTAATGAAAATTTTAAATGATGTAGAGGCTTGGTGTTTGCACAAAATAAATCTTGTTGCTACTAGTATTTGTAAAAATGTTGCAGTTTGTTTCAGATACCAGTCTTTTAATGATCACAAAAAATTATTTAAGGTCAGGTCCAATTAAATGGCATTTGCAAGTACTACAGTTCTCAAATATTTACATTCAGTTTATTAAAAAATTCTTTTGAAAGACCATTACCATGTAAAAGGAAAAACAAAAACTTTTATTAATGTTTCAACTGTTTTTTTCTTATTCAGTTGTGTCATGTACATTTTCCCCATTTTTGTAGGTTTTATATTACCCAAGGCGAACACCTGGACTAGGACTGACTGATGGGGAGTGCTTGGAACGCCTGTGGTCATACTTAGGAGAATTTAAAAGCATTTATAACGCCGTATTTATTTTAAACATGGGCCCAACTACACCTGGCATATAGATTCTAACGATACACTAAAACCATACGGAATATTCATTAATGGATGCGGAGATGGATTTTCCCGAAATATAATTTGGTTACAGGCTAGTGCCGGAGGAATGGCACGTAGTATTGCCTATTATTTCATAGAAGCTGTTAAGTGTCGAAAAGGTTGTCCTCGAATAGTGCGCACTGACATGGGAGTAGAGAATACCGTCTTACACAAAATGCAAGCTTTCCTCAGGAGAAGTCATCAAGACAACCGTGCTGGTAACAAGTGCTATATGTGGAGACAGCAGGGCAAATCAGCGTGTTTGAATTTTGGTGGAGTGTCCTCAAGAAACAATGCCTATAATTCTGGATTGATCTATTCCGACAAATGCAGCAAGATGGTTACTTTAGCGGGGACTATCTAAATAAACATTTGTTACTATTTTGCTTCCTGGAAATTATTCAAGTGAGTATTTGTTAACATACAAGTATTTTCAATATTGAAGTCGTACCGTATCGTATTGAAGACATAGCTAAGAAAAGGGCAATCGGAAAGGGACATAAGCTTGGCAAAGTGCCAAGTCCAATAGGACTCACGATACTAATTCAATTCCCATAGTATACCTATGCAAACACCATGATATTAAAAGTTAAATAATTTCTGAGTGCTCATGATCAAACCTATATTTATCAGTATAGATGAAACCTGGATGTCAGCTTCGGTGTAGAGAAAAGGATTTGAGCCTCGGCATTTTCTGGACATACATGTGTTTGGAACATATACTTTCAATTCCTCACCAAAGGGCCAGGTGTTAATTTCAGTAATAAGTGTTCCAAACTTAAGACTGTTAAAGGACTGAAATTCCATCAATAAAACAATGTCATTGCCCATTAATCTAAAACTACTCTTTGGAACTTTATGAAGCTTTCATTAGTTAATATTGAGGGAGTGGTGAGTGATGTTTTTCATGAATGTAGAGTCCTTTTCTCATGAGGTTAAAGCAACCACTAATTTCTGTATATTTTGTTACAGTATATTGCAAATTGGCATGAATTATGCTGTCATATTTGGATTATTGTGGTTATAACCAGTTCATTCTTTCTAAACCAACCTGGCCCTAGAGTCATGACCCTGGGTTATGTTCCATAGTGTATTCCTGTCCCTGGGGACAAAACTCCGTGGTCATAACCAGATAATCATCGAGATGCCCACCATATAACGCACACACACACACACACACACACACACAATTTTCTCAGCATGCAAAAACCCAATGTATATATGCATGAAGTCAATACATGCTAGCCCCTATTGGAACGGTTTCAGGGTCATGATTTTCAGCCTATTGATTCTTATCCTATTGGAAACGACTACTGTGTCATGACTCCATACCATTGATTGAAATACCCTTTCTACATTTAATGGGCACTTATGGAAATAACGGCAACGTAATATCCAAAGGGAAAATATGGCAAGACCGCTTTCCGCGGATCTGTTTGTTTATTTATGAAAAATGCCAGCAAAAAAATTTCAATGTGATTTGAGACGTTAAATACGAGTAATGATTTCATGTGCAATTTTATCAAATGTACAATACTACCTTTAAATTTCTTCATGGTAAACAATAAGGTAAAGAACTTACACGTACTTTGAAAAGAAAACAGTCAGAAAAGCACGGTAATTTCATGAATGAATATTAAGAATAAAATTGTTACAGGCAACCAATACAATAATAGCATGTATATTTAGTCATTGTTTTTTCATTAACATCATTATATTTATTTATTGATTTTTCTGAAATACAGCACTCTAAATTAAAAAGACTGTAAAGAGAAGATGATTTCACAAGATTCTATCAACTATTTTACAGGCTGAACTAGACAACGCCGCTGAAGTGTGGAACACGCACTGCATTCGAAGTTATCAGACTACAGAACTACCTTGCGACAAGCCCGTATTGCTGTACACATTGCCACATCTCTATGGATTGGATAATTTAATTTGCCAGGTAGACAATTTAGATACCGAAGTTTGTGAGGAAGAATGCCAAGCAAAGAATGACTTGCCTTGTGATGAGGATTTATACAAGTTGTGCCTGATTCTGATGAACGAGAATGACTGGAACCAGCCAGTAAATCCGTATGAAGCCGTAAATTTGTACCAGGAACTTAGAGCATGTGTCAAAAAACACTCTATAAGAACAATATCACTTATCAAATAAATCATTTGCGAACTACAAACTGTATTCAGCCTTGTATATACCTCGTTTGGATCCAATTTATTATGGACTTTATTGTACAAAGATGCACATAGTATCTTTATATGTAGCTACGGTCCTTAAAAATGTGAGAGAAATTTAAAGCTTATTTCCGTAGCAAATTCGATGTTAGACAAGTTGTTGTTGTTGTTGTTGTCGTAGGGCTTAACGCCATTTTTCAGCACACGATAGGCTATACATGGTGGCCAGTATTAATGGTGGAGGATGAACCCGGGAAAACCCCCGGAAAGAACCACCGACCCACGAGAAGCTACTGGCAAGCTTTCTCACATATCCACATTAGGCGAATCTTAGACTCGAACACACGCAGACAGGTGAGATGACAGTGATCCGTAACTCCGAGTTTTAGACCACTATACAAATTGTAGATCCACAATGAATCATGTTCCCCTAGTGACCGTCGCCATTTCGAATTACCTGATTTCGTCAGCTGATAGTCGATAGTTCCATCGATATCTAATGACCAATAAGTTACAGCTTTCTTACGTTGGAAACCTTACTTTGGATATTATTGTCATATTGTTCTAACGTATGTTTATTTGTTATTTGCCTGTCACATGTGAATATATCATGCGACTATTTTCACGGTTTATAAAACACTCCAGATCACAACATGGATAGAATGAGTAGGTGTGATATCAAGCACAAATTTAACAGACGTGTAAACAGGAAAAGCAGTGTCTCTATATGCAGTAAATACAGCGTTGAATAAATCTTTTCATGGCGTCATAAGATCGCTGACGACAACTTCCTTGATGTACATAATAAGAATCAGGACCCAATGGCATATTTCCCTCCTATGAATGTTGTATTCATGCTTAATATTCATCTTACATATGGGGCCAGGTTAACTGGAAAAGTGCCTAACTCGTGAGTAAAGAGTCTCAAATTTGAATCTGGCTTTGGTCAGCCAAGGTCGGCTACTGCAAAACTCGTGCGCAAACGGTTTTAAATTCGAACCCAAGGTGGGCTAGCCAAGATAAGCTTTTGTTGCAAGTACTTGGTAAAGACACCTCAGTATTCTCTATGTTCTATAAAAAGCTCTACAGTTAGTAAATGATATACAAAAATGACCGAAATTTGTTCCAAAATATGACCTCCAGAGTAGCTGTAGTTAACAGCAATTTTTTTTCGGGGGGTCGTTTCCCTCAACTCAGGGGCTGTAACAGAATCGTTTCCGAGTGGATGGTGGATTAAATGAACAACACAAACACAATATGTGAAAGATAATGTAAATTTATGAAATAAATTATTAATGAAAAATGATGTATTAACTCAATAACTCGTGCATTCAACACACAATCACATTCCACAACCATTCACAATTCAAAAATAAATTAAATATTAATACAAAATAAACACAGATCCAAGGAATCTCCTGGACTATGCACAGATCCAAGGAACCTTTACAAAAGTTATATTAACGCAAGTATAAATTGCGATAACAAATACAAACATCAAACTATTCTATCGCACGTATGGATAGCGACAACGTGCACAAACATATACATGTATTTAATAAAGTTGCTAACTTTTATTGAGATTCATGTAATCCCTTGAAATACTACTGTGATTCAAAGTAACTATGTGTAAATATAACAATGTATTCAATTGTACTACAATTGCAACACACACATGTGTCTCGACCCTGTATAACCGTACGATTCATCAATTATTGAATCGCCGCCCAGCTTCTCCGAATACCTAGGGTTGGCCCAATACTTTTATCGGCCGCTTGCCCTTCACGGATCCATCAGTTATACGTAAAGACAGCATACAGCATCTACTAGAACAATCGGTCCCAAATACTTGCCACCCCAGATGTTTACACCTCTAGACAGCTCTGACACTCGGACATTTAGACTTCTAGATTTTCGGATATTTACACATCACGACAAATGTAGACGGACAGACAGTCCGACAGAGAGACAGTCAGATACCTCAATTTGATCGCACAATTAAACAGCATAATCACGGCACAATCAATCACATTCAGCTACAATTCAGAGACATTCAGAGACGTTCAGCTACAATTTCAGAGACGTTCCGCTACAAATCAGCTACAATAAAGAAACCAAACTAATAATAGTTGTTTCTAAAACAATCTAAAACTTAGATTACGCTATTGCATTTGAAGTCTAATAGTGACTAGTAATTCCAAATATTCCACGTTTTAAATCTGCATTGTAAAAAAGGCATCATTACATGAAATGATAAACTGAATAAAATTCACAATAAAACGAAATATAAATTTAAGTCACCCCTTTGGCTGGAGAAAGAATGACGAGCTATCTCTCCTGTGATGAGATACTTTTGGACCCGTAATCTTATCAGAATTATTCTGCCTTATATATCCTCAAATAGGTAAGCAGAATTCACGGCAAAATTCCCGTGCACCCCGTGATTCTAATGTTCCTGACTTCAAATGATTCACAGTCAGGCACATGCATATAGTTACACGTGGCTTACCTTGAAAACACTTATTCACCCCAAGTAACGCATGTACGACGAAGCAAAAAAAATGGTGAAATTAGTTTGTAATTCAAGAAGAAATAAATTCAATTTTCGCCTAATTCTGTGACAATACCTCCCCCCTAAGAATAAAAATGTACACATTTTTAAAACTAACGCAGAATAGATGAAAAATAACTACTGATGATATCTTACAACATTTACACTGGTTATACTACAATCTGGATTTTAATACTGGGTAAATTCATACAAAGTTCCCATCATGCCCTACTCAAGTAATCTGCCTCATTTTTTTCAACTCCCCTTATTGATGTTGTCGCTCTGTCTCTTGATATACAACTTGAGCATGTTAGCATGGAATGTCTTTAAATTACCGTCTATATAAATTTTATAGTCCATGTCACCTTTTACCTCTTTAACTTCATAGGGACCTTTCCACTGGACTAATAACTTATTTGAGCTTGTTGGAAGAAGCAATAGAACCTGATCTCCTACAAGAAATTTCCTATTTCGCGCTCTGTGGTTATAATACTTGGCATATCTGCGCCCCGATTTAATTAATTCGTCACGTGCCATCTGGCATGTACTCTCTAGTTTATTTCGCAGATCTAACACACGTACTGGTAAGTTTTTATTTCCTCGTTCGCGACATCACCAGTCCATAGTTCGCGTAGTATCCGCATCGGGCCTCGAACTGTTCTACCGTACAACAGTTCGAAGGGTGAAAACCCTAAACTTTCCTGCGGTACTTCACGGTACGCGAACAGAACAGCGTTCAAATAACGGTCCCAGTCTTGCGGACGTTCCGCGCACATCTTTCGTAGCATGATTTTCAGGGTACTTCTCTACCAGTCCATTGCACATCGGATGGTATGGGGTAGTGTTTAGCTGTTTGATGGACAACAGCCTACTTATTTCACCCATGAGGTCAGAGGTGAATTGGGCACCACAATCAGTGAGGATTTCTTCTGGCACCCCTACCCTACTGAAGATATCAACTAATGCTTCAGCTACCATTTCCGTTTCAATAGTTGGTAACGCTACGGCTTCGGGGTATCTGGTCGCGTAGTCAACCAGAGTAAGAATATACCGATTCTTTCTTTCGGTAACTGGGTGTATTGGTCCTACAATATCTACTGCCACTCTTTTAAGCGGTGTATCTATTAATGGCATCTGTCCTGATGGCACTCTTGTGACCCTTCCCTTACCTACGGTTTTCTGACATACGTCGCACGACCTACAGAACCGTGTGACATCGCCATTAACACCGGGCCAGTAGAATTCAGCGACTACCCTGCTAGTGGTCTTAGCCTTACCTAGGTGTCCTGCCATGCTTGACTCATGCGCCCCCTAAGTACTTGAGATCTATATCTCTGGGGTACGACCACTTGCCAATGCTTCTTACCCTCCGGAGCGCTAAACTCCCTATGAATTAATCCGTTCTTCCTTACGAATCTAGAGCTACCCCTACCCTTGCAGTGTTTAATCGCGCCGGACGCGATTTTCTCAACAATTGTTTTGATGGATTTATTGATTTGAACTCAACACGCGAAATTCCTGAGATCGATTCAAGGACTATTAATTTATGAAACGCGGTTTTCTCTCGCCGTGTTTGCGCTCGCGTTTCGATTGCATGGGCCAAAGGTATTTTAAAATCGGCCTTGGTTGGAGACGGGAACCTTCAACATTACCGATCGTCAGGTCGTAAATAGGATTTTCCATACAAAGGGCATCAACAGTTCCAGTGAGGAAAGGTGTTTTTACCGTGACCCTTGCTACGGGAATGCTACCGATCGTCTGATCAAGTAACATGCATGGGGACTCCCACCCGAGCATTTGGTTATCCTGCACGAGACTACGTTTGATCACTACGCCCGTGCAACCAGTGTTACGTAACACTATGACTTCTCGACGGTTGACTAACCCTCTCGCGGTTGGTACACGCGCTTCGGGAAATAGACACGTGCCAAGCGAATGAATACAAGGTTCTACCTGTACGATATTATCAGATATACCTCTACTTTGTATAGCCACTGCTACCTTATGTACAAGTCCCTTTCTTTTAGGACAGTCTTTTTGAACATGACCCCATGCATTACACAAGTAACATTGCACACGCTGAATACCTGGATTCCTAACTGACCTATTTGCCTCAACTGATTTCACAAGCTCCATAGGCATCGGTCTCGCAGACTGGTTTCCAGACTTAAAATCTTTTGAAACCACGTTCTGGGTTCCCCCATGAGCTTCGGCAAAGAAATCGGCTTGCTTAGCGATATCTTTTACGTTTGTGAAGACTTTCTCTTTCAGAAATTGATATAATTCTCGCCCAACTGTATTAAATAATTGATCTCTGAGCAAGAAATCAGTCAACCCTTCAAACGTTTTCACCGCTTTGCCGCATTCAATCCACCGCTCTAAATAGTTCGCAATTCTAACGGTGAACTGACCAAAGGTTTCTCCCTTATCGGGCTAGCTATACCTGAACTTTTTACGAAAACCCTGTTCAGTGAGCCCGTACCTTTCAAGAAGTGCTTCCTTTAGGACGTCGTACTTAAACACATCGTCCCTAGGATGTCGTGAGTATACATCCAGCGCTTTACCTTTTAATAGAGCACTAATGTGCAGTGCTCAGTCATTTTGACTCCACTTCTGGTTTTCGGCATACCGCTCAAATCGATGAAGATAACTATCCATGTTACCTTTTTCATCGTCAAAGGGAGGTAGTTTGGGGCCCCTTAATTTGCTAAAGGCAGAATCGTGTTCTCTTCCAGCTGTTGCTATTTCTACCTTACGCTCATGATCCCGTTGCTTTGCTTTTTCTTCTAACCCTATTCGCCTTTCATCCGCTTCATTTTCCCATTCTATCCTGTCCTTTTCGGCCTGCTTCTCTAATTCTATCTTTCCCCTTTCGGCCTGCGTCTCTAATTCTATCTTTTCCCTTTCGGTCTGCTTCTCTAATTCTATCTTTTCCCTTTCGGACTGCTTCTCTAATTCTATCTTTTCCTTCTCAATGGCCCATTTCCTTTCATCGGATTCCCTTGCTCTTACCCTTTCTTCCCTTTCTCGGGCTTGTTCTTCTTGAATAAATTTCCTTAAACTTTCACCTTCATAACCAAATTCTTTGCCTAAGGCAAACAAGTCCTTAAGGGATGACATGACAATTGTAATATGAATATAGATATATATACCACAGGCTGACCTTATCTTCCTGATGAAGGTAACCAAACCGATGCTTTAAATACGTTTATACTGGACACACGGACCTAGATAAACTAAACAAAAATAAACCCCTACTTGAGTATGATCTTGTCAAGAAGGTCACGCTCAAATATAAACATTAAATGTATACTTTCACAAAAATGATTGACAGTTCACTTAATCCAGCGATCCCACTTCTGACACCATTGTAACAGAATTGTTACCGAGAGGATGGGGGATTAAATGAGCAACACAAACACAATATGTGAAAGATAATGTAAATTTATGAAATAAATTATTAATGAAAAATAATGATGTATCAATGCAATAACTCATTCATTCAACCCACAATCACATTCCACAACCATTCACAATTCAAAAATAAATTAAATATTAATACAAAATAAACACAGATCCAAGGAATCTCCTGGACTATACACAGATCCAAGGAACCTTTACAAAAGTTATATTAACGCAAGTATAAATTGCGATAACAAATACAAACATCAAACTATTCTATCGCACGTATGGATTGCGACAACTAGCATAAACATATACATGTATTTAATCAAGTTGCTAACTATTATTGAGATTCATGTAATCCCTTGAAGTACTACTTTGATTCAAAGTAACTATGTGTAAATATAACAATGTATTCAATTGTACTACAATTGCAACACATACATGTGTCTCGACCCTGTATAACCGTACGATTCATCAACTATTGAATCGCCGCCTAGCTTCTCCGAATACCTAGGGTTGGCCCAATGATTTTATCGGCCGCGTGCCCTTTACGGATCCACCACAGTTATACGTACAGACAGCATACAGCATCTACTAGAACCATCGGTCCCAACTACTTAGATGCCACCCCGGATGTTTACACCTCTAGACAACTCCGACACTCGGACATTTAGACTTCTAGATTTTCGGATATTTACACATCACGACAAATGTAGACGGACAGACAATCCGACAGATAGACAATCAGATACCTCAATTTGATCGCACAATTAAACAGCATAATCACGGCACAATCAATCACATTCAGCTACAATTCAGAGACATTCAGAGACGTTCAGAGACGTTCAGCTACAATTTCAGAGACGTTCCGCTACAAATCAGAGACGTTCCGCTACAAATCAGCTACAATAAAGAAACCAAACTAATAGTTGTTTCTAAACAATCTAAAACTTTGATTACGCTATTGCATTTAAAGTCTAATAGTGACTAGTAGTTCCAAATATTCCACGTTTTAAATCTGCATTGTAATAAAGGCATCATTACATGAAATGATAAACTGAATAAAATTCACAATAAAACGAAATATAAATTTAACACTCACCCCTTTGGCTGGAGAAAGAATGACGAGCTATCTCTCCTGTGATGAGATACTTTTGGACCCGTAATCTTATCAGAATTATTCTGCCTTATATATCCTCAAATAGGTAAGCAGAATTCACGGCAAAATTCCCGTGCACCCCGTGATTCTAATGTTCCTGACTTCAAGTGATTCATAGTCAGGCACATGCATATAGTTACACGTGGCTTACCTTGAAAACACTTATTCAACGCATGTACGACGAAAAAAAAAATGGTGAATATAGTTTGTAATTCAAGAAGAAATAAATTCAATTTTCGCCTAATTCTGTGACAGGGGGCATAACGTAAACTCATGTCTTTTTCCAGTCTTTAGATCATCGCCGACTCCTTGATAATTGCAAAACTGCCACTAGTCTACCTCTAAAGGAATGCTCTAAAGATAATGAAAATATTTCATTTAATTCTTTGCTTCTTTATTTAAGAACTAGTAAAATACATGGTAAAGGGTAAAAATATCCTTGGAACTCGAAAACGTTGGTGTAAACCACATAATTGTGAACCTGTACATTGGTTATTAAAACGATTTTGTAACAGAAATTTAATTGACACGCTCCAAGAAATGTGCTGTAACTGTAATTACTTCAATATCAAAATCTAAATTATATACATTATAGAATTGTAGGTTAAATTTACATTGGATGCATTTTCTGATAGTTGTATATATTCAAACTTAAGTTTAAAGATAAGCATATGGTTATGTGAACAAATAAGCAACATGAGTGATAAATTGCACTGGGGTGAAGCAAATGAAGGCTCGTACAGGTTGTTAGAATTATTTTAAAATTTTCTTTTAATCTATGACGCTACCTTTTAAAGTTTATAAATACTTTATAAATTTTAAAGATATTAGATGTGAATGATGATAGAATTTAAAATGCTTATCTAGAGTTGTCATAATTTGTAGCTGGCGCCTCTATCGGACAATCTCGACTAAACTAACAACGTCAGTTAGGAATCGCAAAACACAAATAAATCAGCAACAAAATTGAAAAATCGATCCTATAAAAGACTCGAATTCTGGCGTTTGTACTGTAATTTGCAAAGTTTGTCAAAATATATTTCAAAAGTATTACAGCTCTTCGTATAAATTGTGGATAATGAAATGTTCTCTTAAAGCGGCACCTCACTTGTACAGTATCTGACTTGTAATACAGGGGATGCAGGCTAGATAAAAGCCCAAGTCAGACCGGGCCTGTAACTTGTATGTATTCCGCTTCCGTTTGCCCTAGTACGATTTAATCTTAACTTGTTCACGTGCAGTAAAACACTCCCAAACACATAGACGTACACAACAAAAAGAAATTCATGTCTTTCTGTCCATGACAGAGGTGTATCCGGTTTCCGTGGTATAATTATTGAGTGCTCCTTCAGAGAGCAGTCAGAAACTGGATTACGGACTCTTCATGGATAAAGACACCAATAACCATGCCGTGGCCTCCAAGGGTTGTTATCGCCGGGGGCGGACATGGGAGAGCAACACACACTTCCTTTGGAAATTCCCCAATGGCTTGCGTCTGATAGAGCCTTTGACAACCAAATCCAGCTCCAGGCCTTCACTATTGGCGGAACCTGTTTAAACTGACCGGGGAAGGAACGACAGGCGAGTTTCTGGCGCCTCAAAACCAGATGCTTCGGGCAGATGGGGCTAGTTACGGAGTCCCTAAGGCGACTTGGTATTGCTATCAGTGTCATCTCGGCAAATCCTGCGTGAAGACCCTCTCCCCCTAACCCCAATAAACTGCATGGGCAACAGCTGATTCTTCATATCACCCTGCCCATGCTTGCGCCCTGGAATGGACACTTCCAGCTTCGCTTTACAGCGTCGACACAACACGGGAATCAGCAGTTTACTGATTATAAGTCACAGCTCGATTGGCGCAAGGGGCTGCTTCTGACGGTGGGAGAGACCAACAGGTCTCCCTGGACAGCTACCGCCCGCCTCAAACTGGGCAGCTCCAAGCCAATAAGGTGCCGTCCCGCCACGGTTCACCTGCCTTGCTGTGTGCATAAGGCTTAAGGTACGCGAGTACCTGAAAAGCGGACTGCAACTACTGCACCAAGAAATAACAAAGGAAATAAAAGAAAACCAAGAATGAAACCAGCAGCAGAGAGGGTGAACCGGACAACATTTTTAAAAAAGTTTTCAATGAAATCAGGCTTCTACGGCCAAGATGTGGTGAATCGGATACAAGTTTTCAATGAAATCAGGCAAATAAATCATTGATTAGGCAAAAAAAAAATCAATGATCAGGCAAAAAATAATAATGAAAAATCAATGAAATCAATGAAATCAAAAAAATGACTAAGCCTCCATTCGATTTTCAACCGAATATTTGATCCAGTCCGATACGATATCGTGTTCGAGGGTCATGTAAATTTATTTTTACACATCCGTGTGGGGTAGACTGAGCATGACTAAAGAAATTTCTAAATTGATTGAAGTCCATATCAGAACACCATGTCTGCCAAATATTTCGTAGCGTATGTGTATCAACTCCATTAAACACACACAACACATTACAATTATCGCGAATCACTTTTGGTATTTGTGTGTAGCGTTGAGTGACATAGATCACGTCCGTGTTTTTATGCCTGCCTCGTGAAAATATTCTAGCAGGATTTTTTTGTTTATCTAACATGACATCGTCGTATACAACTAAATTGTTGATACTTCCATCGAGGTCTTCTACTGATGGTGCTTCGTCAATATCGGTTATAAATTCAATAACATCCTCACCAGCAATCTCTGAAGCGTTTTCATTAAAATCTTTTAGCACTTCATAGCATCGTTGGTCGTCTACGCTAGGGGCAATTAAATACAACTTATCCCACTTCATCCATCTCATTATTAAATTGAGCAACAATTGCGTCTTGCCGGATCCAGATGGCCCGATTATAATTGCGCGGATAGAGTTTGGTAGCGCTGCATGATGCTTCACTGGTTCTCTTGTTTTAGTCGCTGAAAAATCAATTATATTCATATCTCTATACATAAATTATGGATCTATATTGTGTGAAGTGTAAGGCGCGTACTGGCACAGATGACTTGACGACGATTACAACTAAAAATAACCGATCAGCGCTTTCTGGTAAATGCGTACAATGTAGTACAAAGAAATTTAGATTTGTTTCTAAACCCAAGGAACCTTTAAAAAAAAACGAGGAGGTGATATTGCTGCCAAGTTAGCAAAACTCCCTGGAACTCCATGGGCAAAATACCCCGGAGAAAAACACCTTCCAGGGTATAGTTACTGTGGACCGGGAACAAGACTTGATATCAGACTCAATAATCAAAATCAACCCAACCCCGGTGAAGAACCAATAAACGCCATTGATAAGGCGTGTCACCTTCATGATGTCGCTTATAAAAGCAGCAATTTGCAACACAGGCATCTAGCATATGTGAAATTAATTCATGCGTTGAATGCCATTCCTGATAAATCCTTCAAAGAAAAATTGGCTTCATTTTTGATAAAATCGGCTATGAAAAGTAAATTGATGTTAGGTGCTGGTAATTAATAACAACATGGAATCTATTTACTATTCTCCAAAAGGATACTGGAGGGGTAGCGCTGCAATCAATAAACTCGCTAGCGCTGCAAAGGTGAAAAAAACCACTGCGGCTCATTGGTTATCCAAACAGGCACTATGGCAAATTTACTTACCACCGCCTAAACAAATTAATTTCTCGCATTTTGATGTGACTGTTCCTAATGAAGTTCATCAGGCTGATCTATTATTTTTGCCACATGACCACGGTTACAAATATGCGTTAACTGTAGTTGATATTGCAAGTCGATACAAAGAAGCAGAACCGTTAAAAACAAAATCGGCCACTGAAGTGGCTTCTGCATTTGAGAGGATTTATCGAAGGAGCCCTCTGCACTGGCCAAATCTGTTACAAGTTGATCCGGGCAAGGAATTTCAGGGTGCAGTGTTATCTACAATGAAATATCACAATGTCGCTATCAGACGAGGGCACACTGCGCTACATCGTGATCAGGCAATTGTAGAACGGTTTAATAAAACCCTTGCTGAGCGGTTATTTGGATATCAATACGCAAAAGAATTCATCCAAGAAAAAAGATCCCGTGAATGGGTTAAAAGGTTACCAGCTGTGATTACTGCACTGAATAACGAGATTACTAGAACAATCAACATGAAACCTATCAATGCGATTAAAAATAAGTCAATACCTGAAAAACCACAAAAAGATTTTAGCGTTTCCCAACCAATTCTTGGTAGTAATGTCATTGTGAGGTATTTATATGAACCAGGAGAGCTTGAGGGTGGCAGAAAAAGAGCTACTGATCCTATTTGGAGTGTTACTGCACACAAGATATCTAGTATAACACGATCTACGGGTAGACTTCCAATCTATAAACTGGATTCAACTGCCCCTCAACGGGGTTTTACTAGACAACAATTACAAATAATACCCGAGGACACTCAATTGCCACCGCATGGTCTTAACTAGCACCCCGGCGTCTGTTGCACTCAAGACAAGTCAACATCACATTGTTTCTGACATGACCGAGACTATTATTTTTTCTGTCAACGGTGAATTGGCGAGGATCCTTATCCGAATACTGCCAACGCATTATACAATTGTAACTTGCGCAGTGATTATTCTGTTGTTTCTTCAAAGTGATTATTAATTCAGCATCAATATCAAATTCTCGTTGTTTTTTTTTGTCCTGTTGTTTGTAACCGGAGAGTTTTTTATCAATAATATCATTATCGTCACCAATGATTTCATCATCGCCACTGGCTTCGCCAACGACAATTCTTCGAAGTTGATTTATTTTTCGTACTCTGGATACTGAAAGATAGACTAAATTCGACCATTCTATGCGATTATCTACCATCCAAACAATTGTATCCGATATAGTCAATCCCTGTGAAGAGTGTATTGTTGCTGCGTATCCTAGCGTCCATGGGGATTTATTAGCACGCAATGCATCTTCAACGACATGAATATCAACCAGCACAATATCATTTAACACGAGAATTTGTTTTTCACTCTGTCCTGGAATATCAACTTCAATGTTCTGTTTTCGTGTATCTGATGGCCTATAACAAAGAGGCACTGGAAGCGTTGCAAATTTTTGTTTATGCAATTCAAATAATTTCATCTGAAGTGTATCCCTGACTATTTTTCTACTTGCAATGATCAAATCATTTGGTCTCCACGCTTCCCAAAACTCATTCATGGGAGTTTCCGAAATTATTTCACGGGCTATTTCACACTGGATTCTATCCGGTTGTAATCTAATTAATTTCTTAAATTCTTTTAATTTTTCATCAAGTGATCTATGATCAGTATCAATTTCTTCATAATAGTCTACAAAACCCTTTAGCCATTCATGTGGGGAAGCACCGACAAATGGTGGTGGTTGGCCGTGATCACCGCACATGACGACTTTTGTATTCTTCAATAACAACCACTCAAGAAATATTTTTAAGACATCTTCGGACACTGTGTCTATTTCATCCCAAATCATGATTTCAGGAATAAATTTCTCTCCCATGCGCTCAGGAGTCCATTTATCCCCCTTCCATCGGAAAAAGCTGTGATAGGTACAGGCATTTACCCCTCTCTGTATCATTTCTCTTGCAAGTCTATGAGTTGGTGTTAGCACAATCATGTTTGATTTCCCACGAAATAACTCAATTGCCCGGGTTGTTTTTCCTGACCCACCACAGCCGTTTAAATAAACTGTTTTATATCTACAGATTGGATCAGAAATCGGTGGTGCACTAGAAAATTCTGATTGAATCTCTTTGAGATTCCGATAATTATTTTCAATGGTAACATCTGCTGATGGAATATAATCATGAATCATTTCTTTCTTAATTCTCCATGATCCCCAATTCTCGTTGCCAGTAGCCTTAAAATCAGTCATTTTGCTATTTATGTAAAATGAATCAGTGGCAACTCTAACTGCGGTGGTAGGAAATTTATTAATCATTGAAAATAAATTAATAGAAGCATAACCGAGCATAGAAGCTCTCAAATGTGTGTACTGCGGATTGTATCCATCAGTGTAAGTAACAATTGTACCCAATTTGGTTCCATCGGACATAAATGCGTCCTTACGATTGACATATAGGCCTTTATTCGTTAAATCCGCCATTACAAAATCGTATTCAGCGTTGTCTATAATCAATCGTGAAGAATATCTCGTATTATCATCTTTGCCACCCTGAGTGAATTTACCGATTATTCTTCGTCCAAGATCTTTTGCTTCATTGTTTCTGATTTCAAATAACTGTTTGGACCAATCCATGATTTGTTGTTCATTAAAATCAGGAAACAGTTTTCGCTCTTCGCTAATTATTTTTTCTAGATCAGGTTGTGGTAACCAGACTGATTTCTGTGCTCGATAGGATATAATTGCTTCACTGACAATTAATGATTTTAACATCTTACAATCAAGCATATACCGTAATAACACTATTGGCATCCAGTGTTTTTCAGACATGTGTTTACCAATCCAAAGATAACTACACGGATGAAGTCCTTCAGCCATTTCAAATGATACTACACAAGCGAATCCGGTTAAATCGAAATCAGGCAGTGGTCCATTAATAGCAACACGGGTCATTTCGTGTGTGGGGTGTCCAAATCGTTTGAAATATTTCTCGCATTCTCCATACCCAAGAAAACTTCCTGGATAACACGCAATCATATCAACTGAAATAACGGTATCAGCGGTGTATTTTGTATTCCATAATCCTCCATGGCCGTATTCAAGACAAGACAATTTGACATCTGATAAAAACTCACTTCGTGTTGGTTTCCACGCGTTTTTCTTTCTAGCAAAATGTGCTGCAATTGATGGTACTGTAAAACAGTTTGCTAATAATTGATCGTTGTCTTCCCCGTCCCCAGAAAACTCACTAGCTAGTTGTTTCATTTGATTATGCAGTTCTTCAGTACGGTACAATTCTCCGTTGGGCCTTACAAACTGATCAAATTTGCATTCTTCGTCTGAAGTACTATGAAATAGCCACATTGACACAGGATCGTTTTTACTCAAATGGTAAATAGCATCAAGTAATTTCTGCTCTGAAAAAAACTCTTCGGTTTGGGATAGATATTTTACGGTTCTATCCCGTGGGAATATTGTTACTGCAGATGACCACGCGTGTTCATTATGATCAATAATTTCAATTGGGGTTCCTTTTTTTGATTGATATTTCGGTTCTTTTAATACTTCACCGGTGATTGTTCTTACTGATATTGGAAATCTCAATGATGTTTCTAATTTAGTTATATCCTGAATTGTTGCCCCATGCTCTTTTACCGTTAATTCCCACTCGGTTATTTTTTTTCGTCTTAGATCAGTTAGTTTATTTCCCCGGGACGCATTTGTGAAGTGTTCTATTATTCGTTCTGCTACACAATTAAGCCCTGTCGAATATTTCATGGGTGCTAGTTTTGCAATATCAGGTTTTTCATTGAGCGGATAGATCCCGTAAACAACTGCTGTGACAGGATAAGATCTTTCGTAGTAGGGTTTATCAATTCCGGTCAAAATTCCTGGTTTTGAATCCTGATTCACAGTGATAGTTTTTTTGCCCTTGAGAATGGGTTCAAATTTATCCCTAATAATCCATTTTCCATCCTCACGGATAATGAATTTGATTCGGAAAAAATGACTTTTTTCCCCAACACGTGAAATGATCTCTGCTGCTTTTTCATCATTCATGGTAGCGTCAACAACACCATCAATTCGAAATGTTGACCAGCAATAAGATGCTCCATCACGCTTGAATTCATTAAAACAGTCTCTGATGGCTTTATCAAGAATTTTATTCTTGGGTGTATTAGAAACTATATCAAGATTGAATTGAGCATCCTTCCATGGTGATCTCATGTTTCGTTTTTTGGGTCTATCGCGATTAAATCTAGGATTGATTTTCAATAATCTCTTAAACTCTTTCATGTTTCCGTCTACTACACGTTTTTTGGGTTTATCGATATTAAATTTAGGATTGATTTTCAATAATCTCTTAAACTCTTTCATGTTTCCCTCTCTTAGACGTTTTGGACGTTTGTTTCTGTTTACTACACGTTTTTTGGGTCTATCGCGATTAAATCTAGGATTGATTTTCAATAATCTCTTAAACTCTTTCATGTTTCCGTCTATTGGACGTTTTTTGGGTTTATCGATATTAAATTTAGGGTTAATTTTCAATAATCTCTTAAACTCTCTATCAGCATTTTTCGAAGTCAATCTCTTGAACTCCATCATGCTATACATAAAACAAGTATTTAAATGAAAGTTTTATATATAATGAACCAATGCAAATGGCTCATGATGGGAAATGTAACCCCGTGTAACAAATCATGCAGAAAAAATGAGTACTGTAGGTATCATATGCAAAGTTTTCGACATGGGAGACTTGGTCCGTTACCCTGTATTCGATGTGGGGTTGGGGTTAAGGGAAGATCACAATTGTGTATTGATTGTGGTGGAAAGCGATATAGGGAATTGAAGCGTTATTATGATAAAAGAATAAAAAATGGACAATCCATCAGAAATTATGACCCTGAAAAAGTCTTTGACCCTGATAACGTCACTGACAAAATCATAAGAACTCCGCAAGACTACATCGAAAGGTTCTCCAGTGATGTAATTATTAAACCAAACACTGAATTAGACAAACAATAGAATAGTATATATGAACCAAGAATTCAGACCACATCCAGTGATTACAAATTATGAAGCATCCAGTGATGGTGTTGTAAGAAACCGTAGGCTGAAAAAACCGGTCGGTGTTGTGAGTAATCGAGGGTATTTGAGGTTTACTGTTGGAAAGAAAACTTATCACAATCATCGTTTCATATTTGAATGTTTTAATGGATTGATCAAAAATGGTTTTGTTATTGATCACAAGGATTCTAATCCAAATAATAATTCTGTATCAAATCTGCAGGCTATCACACTGAGTGAGAATTCCAAACGAGGAGAGACTGGAAAATGCAAAACGGTTGGGAAGAGACCTGTGAAATCTTTGAATACGATAACTAACGAAGAGAAAATATTTTCATCTATGAATGAAGCCGGTAGGCACTTCGATATTTGTCCAACTTCTGTTCAAAAAGTTGCAGGGAGGATTTATCGATCGGCTATTTCAAAAAAGAGCGGGCAAAAAGTTCAATTTAGTTATGTCTAATGCTTCATATTTTTCAATTAGAGATATGTCATTGCTATAGAATAATGAATTCTGAAAACATGAATAGCATCATAGTTGAAATAGCAAAATTGAAAAATCAGGATATCAAACTTTCAGATGGATTAAATCCTGATCAAATTGTGTCTGATTTTCAGGATATAGAATACGGAGTTAACAATAACAAATATATGCTACCCAAGAAATATGCACTCATCAAAAGAATTCAGAATTCTATTAAAGACTCTCTTTCATTTTCCAGTGACATCAGTGTGTTTGTCCCGTTGTATACTATCGTAGAGGGGGTACGAAAAGAATTAGGTAACGAATACGAATTGAAAAAAGAAGTCAACTCTAAAATTAGAAACCTACGGGCGTTAATTCAGGAAAATTGATTACCCGACCATTGATTGCCTGACCCGTTATCATTTTTTGATTGCCCGATCATTTTATCATCGACCCTCATTTTTTTTAGCCGACCCTCAACGGGAATGTCAAAAATCGATGGATGATCAAAACTAGAATGAGGAAAGTGTCAGTATTAATTATTTTATATACAATTATGACACTTTCCTCATCAATGATAGAAGCTGTCTCACGATGAAATAACACTTCCATGGTGGTATTAAAAATCATCTGACGTGTCAAAAAGTGAGGAAAGTGACAGTATTATTTATTTTATATACAATTATGGCACTTTCCTCATCAATGATAGAACTGTTAAAACAATCAAATAACACTTCCATGACCGTATCAAAAATCATCTGACATGTCAAGTGTTTTACAATTGAAAAATGGTTTCTGATTTCAAATAATGGTCAATGAAGCATTAACAACCCGATTGGCTCGTGAACGATTAGATGCAATTAAGAGATTTGTACCAATTCGTGACTCTGTACGGAATAAACTGCAACAACGACAGAGTTTACAAACTGATTTTGCTTTGGGATCTGAAGAGTTGTTTAAACCAGTAACCACAGCAACGAAAGGGGTAGAGCGTGCTTTACTGGGAGATGACCCCAAGACGAGGAAATCTGTTATTGGTGAACTTGAAAAAATAGCAGCGAAAACTGAACAAACAAAACAAATGGGATCAAAAAGAACAGTAGAGGACTTACGCATGAGATTTAACGAAGAAGGGTTAGCAGAAATTGATGGGACTGATCCACCAGAAATTCCTACGCTTGTTGTTACGTCTTATGAAAACAGAAAAAAAATGTTGAAACCAGAACATCATAAGTTTGTTAAGAATTTAACCCATTGGGCTGATATATTCTACAAAATCAAAACTGAAAAAAGTCAAAAAAAGACAGATAGTGCATCATACATTGAATATATCAAGATGGTGGATCACGTGTATAATCAATACGAAGAGTTTAAACAACAACAAAAACCGCCAAGATTGCAAAGAAAGCGACAGCAACCTGCAAAGAAAATATCTTTTTCTCCTAAAAAACAACAATTACCACCTGATGATGATGATGATGATGATGATGATGATGATTATTTACAAGAAACGGATTTAGAAAAACTAGATGAAGCAACTGGTTATAGCGGAAGTGGATTGCAAAATCCAAGGATTGGAAACACTTGTCCTGATAGTGTTATCAATGATATATCACGATTAGATGTTCTTGTAGGAGGATTCCGAGCTGGAAATAACTCTCCAGAAATAATTAATGAAGCAGCTGATATCTGTAGACGGTTATTTGCCGGCGGTATCATGGATATCAAAACATATCGAGATTTCATTGACGAGTTAGCAAATGGGTATCATAGTGATTAAATAACAATTGAAAACACTATTGTTTTTATAATAATGATCATACATTACAATCATGATAAACCAACCCTCGTCTATGTAGTTAATTCACGGTTTCCAGTTTATAGAGCATGCTATGGAGATGGTTTAGGCAATACCATTGCAGGGTTATTTGCAAGAATGGCTCCAAAAGTGATGCCGTTAGCTAAACAATTATCAATGAAAGCCATTGATGTTATTCGTGATAAGGGTATTGGTGCTGTTGGAGATCTTGCGGGAAAAGCGTTTTCAACTGCGAAGAATAAAATAACATCATTAGTGAGACGAAAAAAGAAACCGTTACCGTCTACAGCAGAAATGCCTGCAAGTGTTAGTAAAATAATAAATAACGCAGTAGATGAAAAATTAGCATCGATCGCTTTAACCCCTGACGCAAATATGATAGCGGGAAGTGGCTTTTGAAAACGCTAGCGTTGAAAATCGTTTACGATTTAGACTCTGATAAATAGAATAAAATGTTCAAAAAGTCACGTGATCCAGCATTTGATATAGACACCCCAGTTGGCAAGGATGATTCTGTACGCGATTATCAATATTACGCCTATCATGCCATAGACCCAAATAGTCGATCAAGAATTGATCTTCAAGTCCATGATACCAGTAAATACTTTCTACCCTGTGAAGCGTTTATTGAAATCGAAGGAGAAATTGTACGAACAAATGATACAGAGTATCCAGCTGGTACTCAAGTCGGTTTTGTCAATAATGGTATTATGGCGTTATTTGAGAGTGCAAAATATCTCATTGATGGAAAAGAAATTGAGGCGATAGATCGCGATGTTGATGTGGCTACAACAATCATAGGGTTAGCGAGATATTCTGATGATTATACAAGATCAGCAGGACCCTCTATGATGTTTGCTAAGGATATTAAAAATACGGCTGGAGAAAATCAATTTATTATAAGACGACCAAAGAATAATGCTGGCACCGCTAATATTGATGCCGAGGATATGATTATAAACAGCGATCCTAATTTAAATCTAGGAGCTGCAACACGAAACGCAATGTTGGGGAGGGGGAGTAAATCATTTTCATGCGCGATTCCACTGCATCACATATTTGGATTCTGTAGAAATGTTAGAAAAGTTATCTACGGGGCGAAGCATACAGTATCGCTTGTACGAAAGGGTGATGATAATGACGCAATTTGGAGGATTCCAGCGGATGCTGCAACTCCCAATGCTGATGCCGGTAAAGTCAAATTAACAAAAATATCATTGTGGATGCCAGTGTTGACTCCAGCAATCACCGCAGAAGAACGATTACTATCATTTATGGACCAAGGAGGAAAGTCGTTGTTGAGTTGGTTATCAGTGAGTACAGATGTGAAGCAATCAAATCTGAACGGGTTATTCACGTGGAATCTAGCATCAAAACAAGGCGTTTCTGCGCCACGTCATATATTTATTGCGTTACAGGATAACACCATATGATATTTGATCAGTTAGGTGTGAAAGACGTCTCACTGAGAATAAACGGCCAGCAGGAACCATCCGAGGATATACAACTTAATTACACAGAAAATCATATTGCACGAGTTTATCATAGATTGTTGTCATTTATGGCACGTGATCAAAATGTCGATACCGGTCTACAAATATCACAATATGATTTTAAAAATCTGTATCCGATCTATTACTTCTCACTGGAACATCTTGATTTAACAAGACAATCTGTTGTTGATATACATTTTAGAGCTAATGTGACTCGTGGTGCTATTGCTAATTATAGAGCGGTTGCTGTCATTCTCAGTGATAAATCAATGCTACTTGAAGGTGTTGGAGGA
The DNA here is from genome assembly GCA_030141615.1 of Unio pictorum. Classification (NCBI taxonomy): domain Eukaryota; kingdom Metazoa; phylum Mollusca; class Bivalvia; order Unionida; family Unionidae; genus Unio; species Unio pictorum. The sequence goes on along the minus strand of JARLTB010000029.1, from coordinate 8,421,369 downwards.
AGAATGAGAGTGGTAGATGCCCCAGTGGAAAACATGTAAACGATTTAGAATCAATCTATTATGTATAACATGTCATATAGTGTTATTAGTGTTGCGTTAACTCCTGGTCAAATCAAAAAATTGCAATCAGAATCGGCTAAAAAATGCGGAACCACAATCACGTTGAAACCTAATCAAATGACTGGTGGTGCAAATAAATTATCGCTGACAACTCGTCAAATAAAACATTTCAATGATGCACTTGTAGCAAAAAAAGGGGTTCAGATTACTCTTTCTGCGGCTGCTATCAAAAATATGATTAAAACAGGCGGTATATTCCCGTTGTTTGCTGCGTTACCAGCATTGATTGCAGCAGCAGCCCCAGCAGTAGCTAAAGCAGCAGCGTTAGGAGCCGTTGGTACTGCAGCAGGAATGGCACTAAAGAAGGTAACTGGACAGGGTTATAAAAAAAGGGGAAAGGGTCTAAGACTACCAGGAACCCCGTATTCATGGTACAGCGGGAGATCCGTTCACGGATCAGGCCTGAGACTACCAGGAACGGTTTATTAATTGAGGAATCTTCGATGGTTCCCATGTCCAATTTTGATTTAATGGATGCTGCTAAAAACCTAGCGATTAAAAATTTCAGAGGTGTTTTTATGAAAGATCAATTACCACATCAACCAAACAAAACTGAAACAGGTATTATTAATCTCGATAACAGCACCGGACCTGGAACTCACTGGGTTGCAGACGCTATTGATCCACGTGGGATTGTCTATTTTGATTCATATGGATTAGCCCCGCCAAAAGAGTTTATGCGTTATATAAAAACTTTTCCAATGAAGACTTGGTATTCTACGCTACCAACACAACAAATCAATGACCCACCAATATGTGGCAGCGAAGTATTAAATGTCCTTAACGCTATTTCAGCATCTAGAAAACCACCACACATTGTCGTAAATGACTACACCAGCAATCGCTTTTTAGAGAGAGAAAGAGTTTTACAATAACATGATTGATATTTGGGGAAGACCTCTGAAACCCAAACCCGATGACACTGCAACCCCTGATTCTATCAAGGATATAACAAAAAAAATTAAAGATGAAATCGCTGAGACGTTGAATTTAGTAAATGTTGATCCTAATGAGATAGTTGTATTTCAAGACAAACAGGGTAAATTGAAATCTAGTAATATTTCTCTGGATGATATTTTAGTTAAACAACAAAACGCAATCGAGAACACCGTTGCGTTATTTTCCGATCAGGGTAAACTCAAACCAGGTGTACTTTTTTCGACGATTACAGATCGATTAAAAATTCTCAACGATGAGTTAAACAATTCTGTGGTTGTACTAACAACACTTGAATCTAAAATTGAAGAAAACGGAAAACAGTTTACAATTTTTCGTAGAAATATCATTGATAAATTTCTTGGAACTACATTCGATAAACTCGACATAAAACTCCCTGATATAAAAAAATCCATCGATGAGAAGAAAACCTTCACCGAGGGCATCAAAGGTGATCTTTCGAGGATGATAACAATCATTGAAAAAACAAAAATTCCTCATGAGAAAACCAACAACGTAGTATACACAATCCAACACGGATCATTTGCGTGGACACCTACAAACAACAAATTAGATATCACTGCAACCGTTAAGGGTATTTATCGATTAACACTAGTGACACCATTGACTCAATTTAATATTTCATCGTCCAGTTCATCCGGGGTCAATAATACGATTTCAACGATCATCGACAAGAATACAACTGAAAAGTTCACAATCACATCTACTGATAAAAATTTGGTTAGGGTCTCAACAACGTGGTATGTGGAATTCGTAGCGGATTTAAGTAAATCGTAATTGAAAACGCTAGCGTTGTTAAAATAAAAAATGATTTCATCATCGCAATATCGTTATGATCAGGTCAGAGAATTTCAAACTAGACTCAAAACCCTGTCTGAGGAGTATGCAATGAAAATAAAAAAATATCGCAGGAGAATTACCGCAATTGATGTTACCGTGTATTCAGTGAGTGGTGTAATCACCGGAGCTGGTATTATACTATCTTCAGTGACAATGATGGCTCCGATAGCTGTTCCAATTTGCATTTCTGCGGCAACAACAATCGCTGGAATAATTTCAATTATAACAAAAAAAAATATCATCATGCAGCCAACGGAAACTACAAGACTACATAATTCAATTTTATGTTGTATCCAATGCATGCTCGCAATTATCCTCATTGATATCGTCATCTCTCGATGATACAATTATATCAGAGAGTGAGTTTTCAGCGATGGTAGATATATATGATTCTGCGATGTCAAAATTAGAAATACAAAAACATGAGTATAATAACAATGACAACACCGATGGAATCAGAAAAAACCAAAATGATCTCAATAACCTCAACGATATCAGATAGTGAATTCTCAGTGATGGTACGTGTCTATGATTCCGCAATATCAAAATTAGAAATACATCATGAGTATAGCAACGATGACAACACCGATGGAATTACTTCAACAAATAGTGGAGAACACGAACCCAGTACAAACCAGCATGATCTCAATAACCTCAACAAATCCAGAATTCAGTGTGAATTTCCCCTCTCCGGTCCCAGTGAAGGAGATAGCGCTAGCAAAATTACGAGTGTATCACAGCTGGCCTAATATCAGATCAAAATCATTTGGTGGTCAACAACCGAATAATTCCCTGGTATTTGCAAATAAGAATAAACCAGACGGTACCCCAGACTGGAATGTTGTTTCCATACCAACCGGATCATACCAAATTGAACAAATCAATAATGAATTCGCGCGTAGAATAAAATCGATTACTGGAGCAGAATCAAAAATAGCTATAACAGTTCATGAGCCAACACTATCATCTGCCATTGAGATAAGCACAGAAGGATATGTCGTAGATGTCTATCAAAGCTCAATAAGGACCGTACTAGGATGGCCTGAATTACCACCCGGGGGGAAAACCGTTGATTTACCAGAACCAAAAAAAACTGATTATGTCACAGACAGGATAAAATCTGATAATCCTGTAAAGAGTTATAGCGATTACAGGGTTGCTAGAGATTTTTTTAGTATCATTAACGATATAAATAAGGGAGAGAAATATTTTGTTGTTATCCAACCTACAATCACTGAAAACTTCACAGCAATGAATAATGATTTTTCACTGTTGTTAATCCCTCTTAAATCCGGCTCTCTCACCCGAGGTGAATTTATCAGCGTCGTAGAAACATGCAATAAAATTATCAACGATATGGAAACATTTCATTCACAAATTATTCAAGAGGTATTGGATGACAGTAATCCTAAAACAAGAACAATTTTTGCAGAAGGCAAGGGCATCCCCGTCAAAGACATCCCAACGTTCAAACTACCAGGATATAACGTACCAGAACTAGAAAAACTTCTCAGTGATGCCATCGATGTTGGTTTTAAAATAATTCATGATGCATGGAAAAAAACATCATCACCGGAAATAAAAATCCTCAAACACAATAATGACCCAGATGGTGGCGGCAGGCATATTGCTCCGTTCAATGTGAATATTTCATCGGTGATAGCAATCAATTTAGTATGTGATGTTATCGAAGGAAGCTATCAAATAAAATTAGAACGATCAAATCAAGCTCAGCAAGGATATATTTTGTATTCGTTTGCACCAACAGCTCCTCCAGGGTTTCTAATTATTGAGGATCCAACTAATCCAGTCTATATGCGATGTCATAATAATTCATTAACCAGAATTAATTTCAAACTCACAGATCAGTCCAATAATCTGATTGATTTACAAGACGAGGTGTTAGCGATTAGTCTGTTTGTAAAGTCGTAGTGATTTTCGTCCTATGACCCTCGAACACGATATCGTATCGGACTGGATCAAATATTCGGTTGAAATCGTAAATTGCTTGCAATTTCAAAGGATTTTCATCGAATGGAGGCTTAGTCATTTTTTTGATTTCATTGATTTTTCATTATTATTTTTTGCCTGATTTCATTGATTTTTTTTTTGCCTAATCAATGATTTATTTGCCTGATTTCATTGAAAACTTGTATCCGATTCACCACATCTTGGCCGTAGAAGCCTGATTTCAGTGAAAACTTGTTTAAAAATGTTGTCCGGTTCACCCTCTCTGCTGCTAAACCTCCAATCCTCAAGCTGTGCACCTGTAATGTCCGGACCATGCTGACTTGGCTTTCAGACGATCTCCAGATAATCAGCGATGTTCGAAAGACTTCAGTTATTAGCGACAAACTTGCAAGACTCCAGGTTGACATCGTCTCGCTACAGGTGACACGACTACCAGATTCCGTGTCTCTCAGAGGAAAGAACTACACGTTCCTCTGACTAGGAAAGAGTGTCGACGAAGCCAGCGAGTTTGTTGTTGGATTCGCTGTCAGGAACGCTCTGCTGGGGATGATAGAACCCTGCAAATAAGGAAACGGAAGACTGCTATCCTCCGCCTCCACACCACAACCAGGCCTGTTTACCTGATCAGCGTTTTCGCTCCCACACTAAGCGCCACCACAGACACCTAGGATGAGTTCTACTATGAGTTAGACTCGCTGATCAACAAAATTCCCAAGGAAGAGAACTTGATTATTACTGGGCGACTTCAAGACTAGGGTGGGTGCCGACCATGACTCCTGGCCTTCTTGCCTTGGCAAGTTTGGCGTTGGGAAGATGAATGAGAACGGACGGCGCCTCCTAGAGATGTTCTAGTACCACGACCTCAGCATCACCAATTATTTCTTTTAGATAAAGCCACAGCACTAAGTGTCATGGAGGCATCCCCGGTCTAAACACTGGAACCAGCTGGACTTGAAAATCACAAAACGGGCTGCTATGAAAGGCGTGCTTCTCAGCCATACTTTCCACTGATTGCAACAGCTTCAGCCCGAGAAGATTCACCGCTATTGGCAAAAGGGTAAACCACGCATTGATGTGAGCAAAACGTCATACCAAGACAAGGCGGAGGAATTCACATAGGCTCTCTCCAAGACATTTGATTCAGAACCTACCAACGGCAGTACCAAAGAGAGATGGGATCACATTAGAGTTACTGTGTACAGCACGGCATACAGATATTTGGCGAGCAGATGGAGCGCTGGGTGGAATACTAGTCTGAACTGTACTCCAGAGAGAAAATGTGACGGAGAATTCCCTCAGCACCATTCAAAGCCTCCCTCTCATTGCCGAACAGGACGGGAAACCTACTGTAGCTGAACTAAAGAAGGCCTTACAGAAAGAGTCCTTAGGTAAAGCCCCCGGGAAGGATGGCATCATCAAGTGCAGCTCTAGTGTGTAGTATGCTGCTCACAAACCTGCATGCCCTCCTCTGCCAGTGCTGGGATCAGTGTGCAGTGCCTCAGGAGATGAGAGACTCCAATATCGTAACCCTGTACAAGAAAAAGGGCGACAGAATCGACTGCAACAACTACAGGGGCATAGCTCTTCTCAGCATCGTGGGTAAAGCCTTCGCGCGCGTCATTCTGAACGGACTGCCGGCGCTTGCTGACAGAATGTATCCAGAGTCACAGTGCGGGTTCCGCGCAGAGAGGTCCACAATCGACATGATCTTCTCCGTCAGGCAACTGCAGGAGAAATGCAGGGAACAACACAGACCCCTCTTCATGGCCTTTATAGACCTCACCAAGGCGTTTGATCTGGTCAGCAGAGACGGATTCTTTACAATCTTGGCGAAGATTGAATACCGTCCAAAGTGGCTAAAAATGATCCTGTCCTTCCATGACGACAAGGAAGGCACAGTGCAGTTCGATGGCTCAATTTCTGACACCATCGACATCCGCAGATTAGTGAAAAAGGGCTGCGTCTTGCCCCTACACTCTTCGTCTTATTTGCAGTCCTGCTCAAGCAAGCCTTTGGGAAGCCTACATAAGGGATTTAACTGCACACGCGATCAGACGGTAGACTGTTCAACCTGACTCGACTAAAGGCAAAGAGCAAAGTGTGTTAAACAACCATCAGGGACATGCTCTTCTCAGACGATGCTGCTTTAGCCACTCACACAGAAGCCGATCTACAGCGCCTGATGAACCGTTTTGCATAAGGATGCGATGAGTTTGGGTTGACCATCAGCCTAAAGAAAACAAACGCGATGGCTCAGGATGCGGACGTCCCAAGCATCATTATCAACAACTATGAACTGGAGGTAGTCAGTCAGTTCACGTACCTTGGCTCTACCATTACTAACAACCTCTCACTCGATGCTGAGATCAACAAGCGGATTGGAAAGGCATCAACAACTGGGCTACATAACCACAGCAGACGCTGCACAACCACCAACCGGGACATCTCTCTTGGGCGCACTTCAAATCGTCTCTCGAGACTAACGGATGCCAACCAACCAAGCCATACCACTGGTCCATAAATAAGGTGTCCTTCTAATCAAATGATATAGCTCACATAGCACAGTATTTCAAGAACTTTACAAAGGATTTATATATGCGTTGGTCTCGTACAATACTCTTTCAGGCTTTAAAAAGTTATGAATAGGAAGTGGATTTGGTCATTTGTATTCAACGAATTTTACCCATTTTAATCTTTAATTTTGTTTTCGGCTACTTTTTAAAAAAATACTTATACTCCTAGTGCTCACCGTAGAATATGGAAATCACTAGATACACATGACCACATGAGAGAGAGAGAGAGAGAGAGAGAGAGAGAGAGAGAGAGAGAGAGAGAGAGAGAGAGAGTGAGAGAGAGAGAGAAGCACTGAACGTTAAGCACAATTTGTTTCAAATATACAAGACATTTTCTACAGTAATACTGTTTTTAATGTAGTTCAGCACTATTGATACAGTCAGAGAATATATCTGCAGGCGGGCATTCTAAATGTGGATTGAAATAAGCTCTGCTTAATGCCAAGAATCATTGGGCTTTTTTATACACAAAGCCAGACAAAGCTATAAACACTATTTATTGGAATCCTTAAACATTGAGAAGAAAAAAAAATCCAATTTTTAAAGCAAAATATAAAAAATAAACAAATAATGAAAATACATGTATTGTGAAAAATGAAAATGAATTTTAAGCAACTGCAATAAATATTAAAAAGAGGCAATATTTCTTATATATGATGAGTGGATCACCAAACGGTGAATTTGAATGTTGGTAGCATAGGTTGAAATGAATGACATTCCATTTTCTCATTTCGTTAGCAAATATATTTGGCCCTTGTCAACTACAGAAAAACAGGTATAACATGATGCATCCAATTTACCTGCTGAGTATGCACGAGATCATTCTTACAAAACAAGGGAAGGACAATGATGCATTCGATTACTTAACTTGTCATAGTTGTTGCTCTTGTGATTATTTCATCAAATAGGTCTGACTGTCAAGTAATTCTTGTGCAGTTTAATTCTTCCTACTGTTGCTATGCACTGACAGCAGCCCTGAAACTATGTGCCTATGGTGATCCATGTATAATGTACAACCAATTTAACTCATTAACCCAACGTACCACATTTATGCCTCCTGAAATTGTACCATCTAAATCCTTTAAGATACACCAAAGTGGGTAGTACGACAGAAAAGTAAAAGTAGCTCTACAATGATACTAAATGATCTACAAACATTACAAAATATGGTGGGAAAAAACTTATTTTTGACACACGATTGTTTCACGCCAGAAAATACATATTTCTGGAATCCGTGTTTGTGTCGATCAGCTTTTTGGTGCTCTACAGTTTCATATTTTGCGTAGGGTTAGATTTTTTTAAACAAAAGGAATTTACCCGGTTTTCCTCACTGGTTATAGTGACTATTTGAAAAGACCTTGTGTATCTTAGGTACTGTTATAAGAGCTTTTCTCATTGATGGGCTATAGAACTGCATAATAATAATAATAATAATAATAATAATAATAATAATAATAATAATAATAATAATGAGGACTTTGTATAGCGCCTAATCTTTCAAAGCTCAAAGCGCTTTACACCATCAATAATGATGTGACTACACTACAGAACAACAAATGACTAAAACAATGAAATTGGAAAACATAAAAACACGCTGAAAATATATAAGATACAAAACACGTTTAGGTCGCTAAGCTTGTACCTGAAGTCAAAACAGGTGAGTCTTGAGAGCACTCTTAAAAGGGACCACTGTGTCTTTGTGTCTAATTTCAATGGGCAATTCGTTCCATGTCGCCGGGCCTTGGTATGCAAACGAACGTTGTCCATATGACTTTGTTTTCACCTTGGGAACAATGAGTATACGATTATCAGAAGAAGAGCGCAAGGATCTAGCTGGTGTATACACATGGGTGAGGCTAGATAGGTATGTTGGACTAGAGTCTGTCATTGCAATATAGCACAGAGAACAAATTTTGTGTTTGATTCTGTATTGAATTGATAACCAGTGTAGGGTATAGAGCAGTGGTGAGGTGTGCTCTGATCGGGGTACTCTAAAGATGATCCGTGCAGCTGTGTTTTGAACTTTCTGAAGTTTCTGGAGTACCGTAAATATTGTGATTAACCAGACATAATTGAGTTACAATAGTCCAGTCTTGAAAGTACTAATGAACACACAAGTGTTTCCGTGGCATCAACTGAAAGATATTTACAAATGGAACTGATGCGTCCCAGTTCAAGATATGCAGCCTTGCAGATGTTCATGACATGTTGGTGCAATGTGAGAGTACTGTCTTCTAGAGTAACACCTAGATTCCGAACTGACTGTGAGAATTTAATGTTGGTGTTGCTGATATTTATTGTCTGAGGTAAAGGTTGTGAATGGGAATGTCTTTGTGTTGTGATCAGAATAGCCTCAGTTTTATCATCATTCATCTGCAACTTGTTACATGTCATCCATGATTTCATATCCGAAATACACTTCTCTACTCCAGGGATGGTAGCATCAGCTTCAGTTGGGTGGCTAGACTTGTATATTTGGGTGTCATCAGCGTACAATTGGTGCGACACTGGGTGATGATTTATGACACCTGAGAGCGGCTGAGTGTACAGAATGAAGAGAACAGGTCCAAGAACAGGTCCCTGTGGAACACCACAACATATGTCAACTGGGCTGGAGTGTATTCCATTTGCAGATATAATTTGTGCCCTGTTGACTAAGTAAGACTTGAAACACTGTAATGCTATATTCTGAATGCCAAATACATGCTGGAGACGGTTAAGTAATATATCATGGTCTATTGTATCAAATGCTGCAGATAAATACAGGAGAGTGAGGACTGTAATCTTTCCACTATCCAAAGCAGAGAGAATGCCACTAAATACTTTCAGAAGAGTAGTTTCCGTACTGTGGCGAGGGCGATGTGCAGACTGTACATTACTAAAAAGACTCTGAATTCAAATGAGATACCAGTTGAGTTAGAACAACCTTTTCTAAGATTTTTGATATGAATGGGAGATTAGAAACTGGGCGGTAGTTCTTAAAATTGTTATGGTCCAGGGTTGGTTTTTTCAGCAGTGGCTTTACGATGGCAGTTTTGAAAAATGATGGGAATTCCCCTGATGAGAGAGAGATATTAATAACATCAGTTAGTGAAGGCAATATTGGTTCTAAGCACTCAAGCAGCAAAGATTTCGGAATAGGATCAAATTCACAAGACTTTGGTACACTTTTCATCACGATTGTCCGTACTAAATCTATAGAAACAGGTTCAAATGCTCCTAATGGTTGTCGCTGAAATTCTGCATCATACCTGTATGGTGACGAATCAGTTGAAATTGTGCTGTCAAGAGAATCTCTAATGGTTTTAACTTTGTCATTGAAGAAATTTGCAAATTGGTCTGGTAGGTCGATTGGAGAGAAGATCGTTGGAAGTGGTGTACATTTGTTCCTTGACATTAGTTTGTTAGTTATCTCAAAGAGCTCTTTGCAGCTGGAACTCTCCGTGATCTTAGTATTGTAGTGGGATGATTTGGCTAAATGGACTATGTTTGTGACGTTCTTCTTAGTGGCTTCGTATATTTGTTTATGAATAGTGAGTCTGGTGGAAAGGCAAACCCTCTCTGCTTTTCGGCAATGTCTTTTAGCAGTGTGAAGCTGGTCCCTAACACTGCTATACCAAGGAGAACACTTTTTTATTGATCCTCTGCATTTGGTGGCTGGGGCATGTTTTTCAAGCAATGAACGCGGGCAGTTATCAAGTTGTTCCGCTGTTGGATGTAAGAAAGTTGTTAGGTTTTCTTGGATATCATGCATGAATTTGGTTCTATTTATCATACAGAGGTTTCTCTTAGTAGCAAATAGAGGTGGAGGGTTAGGGACTGATACGTTGAGATGGCATACAATGCAGAGGTGATCCAATGCAAGTTCGTGGGATACAAGGGTTGATTGCAGAATATTATCATCAGGTCTATAAAGAAACCAGTCTAAAATATGACCAAGTTTATGGGTAGGTTGGTTGACTGACTGTTTAAGATTGAAAATATGAATGGAATCTAGGAGTTTTGACGTGTTTGGTTTACCGGGACAGTCATAGTAAAAGTTGAAATCTACATGAACATGTACAAAAAAGTCCAAATGTGCGTACGAAATAGCCAGCCAAAAATGTTTTTTTATACATCCAGGCATCCTGCTAAACAAAAATCATTCAGAAGCAGATGTATCTGATGTAATCTGCAGTAACTCCAGACACGCGTTTCTTACCCCAATTTCAGGCAAAAATGAAATGAATCCCGAGGTTAACGAGTTAAGCCAAATGTATATGTGATTATGTCTGCTGTTATGAAAATACGGCATTTGGATAAAACCTATTTGAGTAGTCCTACCATGTAAGACATCTACCCTGATATTTATATTGTTAAGGTTGACCAAAACCAACATAACTATCAGGGTAGGCATCTTGCATTATAGAACTACTATTTGTGAAGCTGAAAAAGTTAAGAAAAGTCAGTCTTAATTTAACAAACAACAAGAAACCAGTTGAATAAAATAACTGATAGTTACAACTGATAAAATTCAGTGGGCATTTGTTGATCTGAACTAAATCAAAATTTAACTGTTTAGGTTTACATAAAGGTTCGAGACTTTTACAAATCATATGACCTCAGTCAATAAAAGCATTCATGTATACTGAACTCAAAAAATAGAATTGAAAATATATTTAGAATCATCCCACCCAAATAAATTGGTGCATCAGTGTTAGTATAATCAGATTGTTGTAAAAAGTATTTTCTATTGAAGTTTAGACTGACAAAAGTCCTGTTTATTCTATGGTAAGTATAAATAAATGAACTGCATCTTATTTCTGTTGATAATGCAGTGCTAAAATAAGTACTATTTTCCATGCAAGCTACATGAATTATAGGAAATTTTCAAATAAAAATCCAAATCAAGCACAGTATTTGACTCTTGGTCAATTTTATTGGGATCCACTTATCTTCAATCTCAATGGATCACCAGAAACAAATCACAAATAGTACTTCTTGCCAGCAACGAATGTCGTTTACCGGTAAGTCTTCATAACATCTTACTTATAGATAATGAGACAAGGCACTTCATTTGCCTTGGTTTTAAAACTGACTTGTGTTGCTGTGCCACAAAGGACCAAACCAAACCCACTGGGGATTGTATAGTTGCATAAAAATTGCACAACATTCATACATATACTATATAATTATAGTAGTACATGTATTATATAGTACATGTACAATTGTTAGGTAAACTGTTGGCAATGAAACAAGTCCCTGTGCTTCTTTAGCAGTCTGGTACTACTCCAAAAGGTAAACAAGAACTATTTCCCTTTCAAATACTTAATCCTCTAAATGATGCTGACCAGACTAATGAATAGATGGACAATGTGAATACAAAGTTTCACCTTTTGCAGCATCAATCATAGGTGAGATGAAAATGACAATGAATTGAAACAAATGCAAATAACAGCACAAAACTTACTCAAGGTTTTTTTTCTCACTATTTCTACACAACTCTTCCAAGAAAAATAAATAAGGAATGTTATGATATTCAAGCATGTACAGTTATTATTCAACTTTTACAATAGCAGTCAGAGTGTGGTACATGTACAATATATCAATATGGATAGAAACAGGTACTCAGTTCAAGACCTCCCATGCAATAAGAATTCTGACATTACATGAAGTAAATTTTGCTTTGAATATTAATTAATCAGATATTAATCATTTGATGAAGCTAAACAATGCTTAGGAGACTACCTATAATTTAAGAAAATGTCCTTATTACCTGCAATATTCAGTGGTAAGATTGCTCTGCAATGAATTAATCTGTCTTGTGTGACAAGTTTCTGATACTAGAAAGAATAATTTATACGATGGAGACATGTTTCCTGTGCACTTATTAAAACCTCACACTTTTATCAATTTTATTCATGTGGAAAAATAATGATTACAAACAATTTTTAAAAAATCATTAATAAATTTTGTATACAAGGCATAAAAATGAAAAACAATTTATAAAAATGAAATAAAACAGGCTTTTTATATCTAAGTCAACATCAAAGACATGCTGAATGAATGTCATAATCAGAAAATAATTGAACAATTTTGGTACCTTTCTTATTCTCAAAAGTTCTCTTTGCACAGAAGCCATTGAACGGTTTTGCAGCAGATATACTGTAACTGCAACACCCTTTCAATTCTCTTGTGAATACAAATCATAGGGAATCATCACAATTATAGAACGTCTAGAGTCAAAGTATCAAAACTGATTTGCCTATTTAAAAAAATGTAATGAAGTTGTTACTACTATTATTAATGTTAGTCCACCATCAGTTTCAGTCAGCTCTGTTTGTACAGTAATGAATTGCAATGTTTCCAGATGCTGTATGACACTGCAATAAATAATTATTTATGCCCAAGTAAACTCTGAAATATTTTGATAGAATTTCAAAGGAAAGTATTTGTTATGTTCCATGAATTGATATTGAAGTTTTTGTACAGTCAAAATGTTCAAAGCAGGAGACGTTATTAGACAAGCAATGAATAACAGACCCAGAACTATGACACATGGCCAGAATAATATATACAAACCATTGTCATAAGCTCTCCAGACATATGACCAGGAATGCTAAACATGATTTCAATATTGACATATTCATATTACCGATAAAGTATACACAAAATAGCCTGAAATATATTCATTATAAATCTGAAGGAATGAAGTTTTATGCATTAATTGATATACAAGCATGAATAAATGTTTCATAAAAAATGGAAATTGAAAAAGCATGTTTTTTCTTACCCTGTGCCACAATTCATAGAACCATTAAACGAGGTGAAAAAGATTCACATTTGAATACAGAAAACTTCTTACTTGATATAACTGCTTCCTAAGAAGCACCTACCTAATTTACTTCAAACGTACAAGTACATGAGACACATATCTCTTGCCATGTTTGAATTCTTCACAAAATATTAACATAAATAATGGTAATATGCATAACTGTTTCTGATATTGTTTCTATGGCTAGATCTACACAATGTCCATTACCCAAACATTGCTTCTTAATATTTCCATGAAATGACTACGGAAGTCTGGATAGCTTTGGTAGTCTTCGGGCAATTTAAGGACACCACTACAAGTATGGGCTACAGGGCGACTTGACAGTTCTTCTAAATGAACAAATGTTACCTCAATCTTACTAGTACATATAATGTTTGAACCTGTCATAAACCGAAGTAATGTTCCAAGCGTATTTGCTTCTAACTCCTTCACAAATTTACACAGATATTTTGATACTGTCTTCTGACTTTCAGTCATGTTTGAAGGAAAACTGATCATACTGACGACCCTTTTAGATGTTGGTTTGCATTTTTCATGTATTATGTCAAGCTCAGCAGATGTCAAACCCCATCTTTGTGAGGTGATGTGCCCAAGTGTCAATAACAAACATTGGTTCCTGGATCAACTCTTTCTCTGCAAATTCCATAATTGTTTGATGTTTGTTTTCCTTTTTGGGAATTCTTCTTACTTTGTGTTCTTCTAATACTTCAATCACATCATCTGTGTCTCTCACTGTCATTTACAAAATTTAGAAAGTAAACCAGAAGATATTGTTGTGACTGTCATGTGACATGTGTTCCATACACTGCATAGTTGATAAATGCTCTTGATAGCATCACTGGAAAATAGCCACATCGCTCATAACTGACTTTCAGGATTCTTCCAATTGCATCCCACTTACTGTGCCCAAAATCGTGGCGAAGATATGGAATTTTAGTTTTGGTTCCCAACATACATTTATAATAAATATCTTGCCAAAATTCAGTAAGGGTGTACCTGAGCACACCCCCTAAGTCATCTCCAGCTTCTATCTCACCATTGGGAAGCATCCTCTTAAAAAACAACAAAGCATTGCTACAACCGAGACTGGTGTCTTTCTCAAAAGCCTCAATAAGATCTTCCATAGCATAACCCCGATGGATGAGAAGTTCTTGTTGAGGTGTGTCTGATGTGCTTGATGTAACTGACCTGTCTATAGGTATTGTTTCAGACAAATCTTGAGGTTCATCACTGGAAAGGAAGGGTACAAACTGAACTGTGTCATCTGGATCAGTGTGAATATCATCAATGTCAAGTACAGTGAAAGGATTTTCTACATTGCTTAAACCAGACTGGTATATGTAGGTCACATTGTTTTCTAGATCTGGCAAATCATCTGCAAGTTTTTCAGTGTCATTCTGCAAGATCGATACGGAGTTATTAATGGTGTTATGCACTTGGGTTTTTTCCATATGTATCTTCTGGTTTAGCTTTCCAGTGCTCAAATCAAGATCATGAATGACATCCTTGCATGGGCCTTGTAAGCTGCTGTTATCTACTGTTGTTGCATCTTTTTCTTTTGGACAAGTGGCATCTTTTTCTTTTGGAAAAGTGACAATGTAGAATCTCAACATTGGTAATTTTGTTTTCTCATACATCTCGCCAACAGTTTCTGTGTCACAAAGATTATTTTCCATAAAATCCTTCACATCAAATATGAAGTTATTTTCTGGACCATGACATGACTTGCCATTTGGAAAAAACACATCTTTTCCAATTTTTAAAATGTCCTCTTCTGTGCTTTGTTTGTCAATAGACACTTACCTTGTGCCTCCTCCAGTTTTTTCCAGACCTGTCGGCTACAATGATCGTTCCTATTTGTTTCTAACCATCCAATTTCTATTCTCCGTTTTATTTTCTTTGATTTTCTGTTTCCATATCTACCCATGGCAGTTGTCAACTGATCTGCTTCTTTGTCATATGATTCATCAATACTGCTGTCAAATTGCTTTTTCTTTCTTCCCCGTATTCCCAACTTGCTTCTCAGAGTCTGAATAAGTCTTGCTTTCTTAGACTTGTTTTCATCACCAAACAGCATTTTTTTTGCAAAAGTTCACCACTGATAACGTTATCTCCATATGCTGGGAAGTATTTCTTCAGATCTTCATCCCCCATAAGAATGATTACGCTTTGGGTCAATCTGAAAGAAAAGAAATGATCATCTATTTATAAGTCAGCAAGAGTTCGAAAGATGTATAGTTCAGCCCTGAAACATTTCCAGGAACTCAGTGATACACTTCATACAGACAAGATTAAAGCTGCAGTTTTTGACCAAACTACCAACACATGTGCCTACTCCTAAATTTTTGTCATGTTAGTTTTCATACTGATATACTTTAGTTCATATTCAGGATGAACTGCTTGTGTAGTTACTTTATAACTGACCCGGACACTTACTCACTCCATTGCCAATGATAAGAGAAACCTATATTTATGACCTAAATAATTTTTGGAAAAAAAGGTAGCTACTTAGTAACCTATTGTTCTCTGGGCTCAGTTTGCAAGCAAGAAAAAATATTTATTTTTTCTCTTTTTTAAGGACTAGGAACTTTAGATCTCTGCAATGACCTCAGAAAATGTCCAAAATTTATTTTCTTATTATTAATAATTGTTTCATGCATTTTGTATAGAGATATATGTATCTATGTCAAGCTGTGCTCAAGGTAGTTTGCATTTTGAAGGAGTAATATTAACTTGTTTTGGATTTATTGTTGTCTCATTATTACATATTTATATTTTTCCACCATAAAGGGCCATCCATAAATGACGTCATGCAATTTTGGCCGATATTTGACACACACACCCTCATCACACTTTAACATTGATTTTTCTGAATGCACCTAATAGGATCGTCACAAATGTGTGACCTCCTCCCTCCCCTCCCAGGTGTGTGACGTCATTTTGGACGGTCCATAAACCCTAAGATATTATGCCAGGAGCTGTCCGAAAATTCAAATCTAAAAATAACCTGTCCTCAAAATGTCTGACTTTTTGGAGATTAAAAGTTCTCTTCTTAACAAAGGCAAATTTGCAAAAATATAAAATGTGAAAACATTTCTCATAAGACCCTAAACTAAATAAATATTAACCCTATCATCACTAAAGACCGGTTTTCCAGTCATGGGTAAGTAAGTCTGTAAACCCTCAGGACCGCTTTACCGGTCTAGGGCAGTGTACTTCTTTACAATCATTGTACCTGACTATATCTATTTTGGCGGATACCTCTAATAACTTCCTTCCTGTAATGGAGATATTATATTTGGATTATCTCAAGAATTAAACTTGAATACAATTAGAAATATTGAGGCAAGAATGCACTTTTTAAGCACGTTTTCCGAATGGTGAATTTCCATTTAAAATGGTGGAGTTCGAAGCATGATGAGAATGAAGCATCAAGTTATGAATTATCAAACTATTTTGCCGTTGTGAGTTAATACAGTGATTAAAAATGAGAGAAAACACCTGGAGAGGCATTTGAACGTGCTTGTGGGTGACAGTGATGACGATAAAGAAGACTTTGAAGGTTTTGCGTGTTTTTGTTCTGGACAAACCAACAGGATTTATTTCAGTTTTCTGGAGAGTTGGACACACCAGAGTGTTAGATGGCTCCAGAAAAACTCTGTAATACTTTCAAATCTTTGATTCAGATGAAGTTTTTGAAAATATTGTTCATGTAATGAGGTAAATAAAAAATTGCTTATGCATTTAACTTGTTGTGTTACCTGTTTGCACCTGTATTTTAACAGTTATAATAGATATGCAAATGTTATTGATTTATGCATACAATTTGAGTTTTAACCTTTATTTTGATACATAATCCATCCAGATATCTTTACAATTGGCAAAAATATGTTATTTCAAAATCCACAGGTCATTTAGCTTTACAAGTCCAAAGTTACTTAGTCTTTAGGGCTCTATGCCTGCAAAATTACATAGTGATGAAAGGGTTAAGGTATTCATACATTTGTGCAAGTAAATAAAAGAAAGACATTTAAAACATGTATTCAAATTATATCTATGTATAGCAATTTCGGGTAAATCGTCTCCAAATGAGCGTCTGAATTCACATCACTCTGACTTACTCCCAAATAGAAGCACAATCCACTCTAATAAAAACTAACAATTTGTGCTACAATCCATTATTTCGATGCCATGCATCCTTGTTCCTCAAAACTGAGAAGAAAATTAAAGTCTGAGACTACACTGAATGACACTTCATCAAGTTGGCAAAGGGGCTAAATGTCATATTTAGAACTCATAGATTTGTGCAAACAATCACCAAAGCAGCAGCCCAGAAGTTTATACCTATTAAGCTGGAGATCTGTTCTTTTAAAATTACACATCTGGTGATTGAGAAATTATGAAATTGTTATATGGTGTGAACAATGTGGTCCAAGAGTTGATATCATTTTAAAGTGAAACTTATTTTCGAGTCCATAAGAATGAAGTCACAAGCTGGTATTTTCTTTCCTCTTAGAACTTCAGGAATTCATAACTTTACAATAAATTTAATTATCTTTTTCTTTATAAATATAAGTTTCTGAGGAAGCTTCTTAATTTTTCAAGAACAATCTTAAATAAAATGTGATGAATAGTTTTGAGACGAGCCATATCTGGGATGGAAATGTCAATGGTGCAGTCTTACTTTAGTACTGTACACCACATAATTAAAGTTTGGAATAAAAAATATTTTTAGCATTTGCCACCAAATACATATATGATATACCAAAATTCTTTTCTTCCGGTGCATCCTTAGCATCGATTGTGCAGCATCATTATATTCAGCTACTACTTCAAGTACGTTGTGTCCTTGCCTTTTCCGTCTTGAATGACAGTCTGAAGCATTTCACTGTAAATTCAATTGCAGGCAAGGTGCAACAGTTAACAATACATTTAAAAACGCTGAAAATGTTGCTCTTTTATAACTTATATGTGCAGAGTGCATGCTTGGCCGATTCAGAGGCTTAAATGTAATTTGAAGAAATTGTATTTTTTTTTACTCACCTTGAAATGTGCGCTGAAATTATAATGAGGCCAGATACACAAGATTTAGCCGATTATGCTATTTTTGATTAAAATGGTCAATAAAAATGGAACGATGATAAGAAATAAAATATCTGTGTATTTATTCATTACCTGGTCATATTAAGCTGCATTTATTACATATATTCTACTCTTCAAATATATTGGCACTCATTAAAATATCATGCAAAGAGCAAACAACAATGTGTAAACAAATCTTTGCAACAATGTGTATACAAATCTTTGCAACAATGTGTATAGAATATTTTGTATTTCTTAATACTAAAAATGAAAACAAAATGCTGATAATTCAAGCTTTGGATATATATCTATTACTCTAATGAACCTCACCTGGCCATTTTGTTGTTTATGCATTGTCAATTGGCAACACTAATTTATTGAAGTCGATGGTGTTAAGGTAAAACCATTCTGTGATTAGTACTAATGTACCAGACAGCAGCTGATGGAAACCAGTCATAGACTATTTTATCTTATTAAATTTTAGTTTTCTATTAAATATATATAGCGTATATTTATTTTGCATTTTGTAAATCATTCATATTCTGTTCACACCAATTTATTGTTTTCTTTCCATTTGATACATGTTTCTGATGAGTAAGTCAATCTGTTTTCTATAAAAAGAAAGGTTTGAATCAGAGGTTTGAAAATATCTCGTTAAGTTTTATTTTAATTTAAAAAAACCAATTTCAGTTGACTGTTTAGACATTAATGTTGTCAAAAAATGGTCATGGTGTGTGGGTAGGGTTTATAGACATTGGTGAATTTATCATGACATGGAATCTATGTTCCCTTTCCAATGACACACGAAGAGAGCCAGTTCTGGCTGTAGCTTGTGAAGGTATTGCAGCCATGACCAAAAGATTATGAATCTGACGTTCTACCAACTGAGCAACCATGTTCCCACTCCACCTCGTAAGAAATAAAATTGTGAGTCCCTGAGTTATAACAGGATGGCATGTGTCTCATGTAAATAATAGGGATGAATAATGAAAACTTTCCCCAACCAAAACTTACACAAAACTGCTTTGATCACTAATGTTCTGGAGTTTTATTTTTTTATTAATTATACACTGTAGCAACATATAGCTGCTGCTACTAACCAAAAGATCTGTATTGTGTTTTGGTGTTTATTTATGGGACTGTGTTTTGGTGTTTATTTATGGGACTGTGTTTTGGTGTTTATTTATGGGACTGTGTTTTGGTGTTTATTTATGGGACTGTGTTTTGGTGTTTATTTAAAGTAAGGAAGTACGTAAATTGTTACTCTGTGGCAATTAAGTAAAGATTTTGATACATCTAGTCATTGTTGACATAAACAAAAACATAATATATTATTCGAAAAAAAATCAGGTGTCAAGATGTAATCAACTGAACTTCGTGTACATATATATCATCATTTTGACAATATTTCAAAACAAAAAAGCATATTTCTACATAATGTCATTGACTATTAGTCATACTGTGTGCTAATGCAGAATTTTAGATGTGTCTCTTTTCAGCAGTCAGCTTCATTAGGGCATGTTAGCCATGCTGTCTATAATCCACAAATATAAGTTCCACAACAGAGAATAAAACTACTGGCTTGTCAATAGTAGATTTTCTTTATTAAATTCAAATCTAGATAGGAATTAAGTACATATTTTTAGAAGAGAGAGGGACTTCTTTTATCTAGATGAGTTTCATATGAATCTGATCGGAGTCCAAAAACAGCCATTATTGAACTTTGTCCTTTGTTAAAGAATTTAAACATTCCATTTGGTGCCACAAAAGTGCCAAAGATTCAGTGAATGACATTGGTTTTCATATCCTAGTATGCAGTAAACCTTACACAGTACATTTACACACATATGCACAAATAAAAAAGAAAGCCATCATGTACTTAGGTTTGCACAGAAAGAGCTAATTTTAGCAAGATGTACAGTTCTTTCAAGCTGATTACCTTGTTTTCCTCCAACTGCTTTTATTGTGTTTTCTAGATTTCGACTTTTTAGGAACACGTACAGCCTATCCATTACTGGTCTGAAAGAAAGAATGTATAGATTCTTTAAGCAGATACCATAATGCATGTAAGAACATTTGCCATCAGCACAAATGCATGTACCTACTTTGCAGTGTAGACATGAAGAACACTGAATCATAAAATTCATGCTAGAGGAAGACAAATTATGCAATTTTTTTTCAAAATCTTTATTATCTACTTACTTTGTTAATCTGATGGAAAATTAACAAATAATATAAATTCTAAAACATTCAGAGGATATGATTTGGGGACAAATCTGTATGGTGTCGAAACCTCGTCACAAAGCAATCTGCAGTATGTCTTCTTTAAATGAAACCTCAAAAAGAAACTTTAATTTTTATGACGCATTCAAAATTATTTTTTGTGACTGTAGTAATAGAAATGTAAATGAAAGAATGATAAAGCACTGTCTCCTAATATAAGTTCAGTAGGATTTTAATGTTCCAATTCCATACACCATATTGTATGGGATATTAATGTAAAGAGAGACAAGTGGGACTACATTAAAACAACCTCTCATAGATGTACTTAGTTAACTTCAATGTTCTAATGTACATTTTCAAAAAAGAAGGTACACAAAATCTAGATATTTCAGTCAGACAAACAAATTAGTCCTTGATCATACTGTTGGTGTAAACACAGGAGCAAGAGGACTTTACACTGAAATAACTCGTATCTGCAAGTCATTATTTGAAATGTTTTGTTCAATATCAGATGTAAACAGTGGTCTCTCAAATATACAGATACTGATGCAGTGAGCTACCCTTTTCATAATATAGATATCACTACAAATTTGTACAACTTTGTTTCATACATGTGTGTAT
Source organism: Unio pictorum (assembly GCA_030141615.1). Classification (NCBI taxonomy): domain Eukaryota; kingdom Metazoa; phylum Mollusca; class Bivalvia; order Unionida; family Unionidae; genus Unio; species Unio pictorum. The sequence continues at coordinate 8,400,168 of JARLTB010000029.1, read as the reverse complement.
TCCATTTACTGTGCTAATTCTTTCTGTGTAATAAGTACCAATTCTGATTGGAATTTATTTCTCAAATACATGTACATCATTGTTTGCATTCTATGTTTATGTTTAATTATGAAACAGACATGCAAGAATATACCACATTACAAGGTTTCCTTACTTACAACGGAAATTACTTTTATTCCTTCCATGAACATTGTTAGAATAAGGAAGTATTGTATGAACATACATATGTCCAAGGGGATGTCGAATCATATTTTTCAGATCATGTATTGCAGGTTTAGCCCTTCAGCCAAAACATAATGTCTTTAAATCTTCATGAGCAAAGGGTTCCTTGAAGCCTAACATTTCCAGATGACAAAATAGCATATATGATGCCGATACTCACATGGAAGCATTGTCATGAAATGGTGCGGTACAGTTGTACATGCAGGACATGCGGTCAAACCAATCTATATTGAGATAAATTAAATGGTATCTAGCACATTATAGGGCACAGACAACAAATTCTACTCCCATAGACTGTAATGATCATGTTTGGCAAGATTACTATATTACCATAGTAAGAGTGTCCAAATACACCTGCATCCAATAAACAATCTGAGAGGAACATTTTAAAATTAAAAAATGGTATGATGCTCAGTCTGTTTTTTTCAAGAATTCACTTGCAGATGACCACTTTAAAAATCCTGCCTGGTAAGATTAACCTGTTTACAGTGAGTACATGTGCATGTAAAATTCTATGTGCTCATAAGCTAAGTAAACAAACTTTTGAAATACCACTACTATGAGAGATCACCTGTCTTGAGGGACCAGGCTGTCAGTATACTGATTTTATATAATCTTATGATGTGTCTTGAGAGTCCATTATGTTTTTTCTGCAGAATGGGTGTTCTGTCAAGAACAGTAACCTTTCTTGGTTATAAGGCAAACAAAAATGTTTCCTATTGCACTGGTTTTCAAATTAGGGTAGGTAGGTAGATAGTTTGTTTTTAAACATAAGCACTTGAGTTAATGGGCTAAACTTTACCAGATCAATTAGATGCAAAGATTAATATTGGGAATTTGTTTAAAAAAATAATGTTTGTTACCCTGGAGGAAAAAAGTGCTAGGACTGGCAACAAATAAATTGGGACAGTCGGCCAAACTGAAATGCACACATGGTGGGGGGTATAAAGGTGATATACTAACAGATAAGCATCCAGTTATCCATTTTGTTTTTGTTGTGCTAGTGATGCCAACAGACATATACAAAATCAGATAATGTAATTATTCCAAAAGAAACTTAAAACACCATTGTAAGGTTAGAGATCTGTTAAATATGGGTGTCAGTGACCTACTTTTATAAAGAGGGTGTATGTATTTTCATCAAGAGTCATCCCATTCCCAAGTCAGATTTGTGAAATGTGGGTATCACTGACTTACTTTTATAATATGGGTGTGGTACTCATAAAGTCATTACATCACCAAGTTTCATGTTTCAAGGTAAAACTGTACAGTTTGCAAACAAAGTGGCATTCATGAGCCAAATACACAAATGTAATCAAAGCCATTAAAATGAGAAATACTGGCCACAGTAACTTCTTGTAAGGTGTGGGACTTTTTTGACAATCATGAACAATTCTTGCTAGATAGAGTAAAACAAACTTTCACCAAAGTCAACTAAGTTATAATTATGTGTGGCACTAACCTACTTTTGCTATGAGAGTGAAAAACAGACTGAGATCCAGCCTTCAACACATTCATGTTTCAAAGTAGTATGTACAGTGCAAAAAGATACAGAGAAATAAGGTGCAAGGAATTTGTTACGAGCTAAATCAAGAAACTTTACCAAAAACATACCAGTGTATACAAAGGTATCCCTTATCACCAGAGAGTAGGTTATATTATATCAATTCCAAACTGAATCTTATGACTAACATTTTTTAAATAAAAACTAAATACTGTATCGGGACATTTATGTCGGGGTGTAGGGTCAGATTCATTTGCATATCGAATAGTTATAATTCGCCGACACCGTGCGGCGTCCACATAGGGAGCCGCTTACTAGCCGACCTAGTACGGTAAATTTGGAAGACCTTTCAACGAACCATACCTGCAAGATATCGATATGTCCAAACATAAATGACTGCAATATCAAAAATGGGGAGGGAATTGCCAGGAAAGCCGGATTATTCAAACCAATGTGTTGCAGGCGTGTGTAGGGTTCATCGATAATTTCTGTGGAACTAGAATACTTATTATACTCATGAATCTGCATACCCTTTCTTTTTTGGAGTATCTTGTACAAAAGATTTCGAAATCCAACTGAAAATTTACCCGCCAATAACTCAAGACTAAAGTATATCCTACATGGTCTGTTGCGCAGTCGCAGCTATGGTAATCTTTCATTGGCCAAAACTTATGGATACTTAGAGTTGTAACCATCTACTGGAACAATGACAGAGACGGAACGAAATAATTATTTTAAATAAAAATACTTCTTAATTTTTTAAATATTTTATACCGTGTCATCTACGGTCTCTTTATGTATACCATTAAACTGTCTGTCTGTCCGTATATATACACACACACACACACACACACACACACACACACACACACAACTTACTCTCAATAACATACATTGTCACGTTCAATATAGTTAAAATCATGAAGGACATCGGGGATCTGATTTTAATCAGACTTATATTTTAATGGTTGTCGGATGATCATTGTGGTAGCTTCCGCAGGGTCATCTATAAAATCCAGAACAAAGCGATAGCTGTCTATACAATGTATCCTAAACTGAGTTAATCTGGTACATAGCAACTGACATATCGCCCGAGTGTTTAAAATAAATCGTTTGATAAATATTAAATGATAAGAGTGAGTTAGACGCAACAATGACAAATACCCCCCCCCCCCACGAAAAAAGAAATTTATTAGCGATAAGTACTGAAATATGAAAACCCAGATACATAACATTCACTAGAGAACCAAAAGAATGCCGACAAGATGGGGCTGGGTGGGGTGTAGGGGTATAAGTTTACGGGACGGGTTAAGATGAGATTTAAAAAAATAAAGAACACAACATCATATATTTATATATATATATATATATATATATATATATATATATATATATATATATATATATATATATATATATATATATATATATATATATATATATATATATAAACAGTTAAAGTGCGTTTCTGCTTAATATGAATTTAAGTTCCTGAGATCCGAAATTCTGAATGCAACAGATTTCACCAAACGATTTAAATATCTTGTGCACTCAACGTGACCAAAAAGAAAAACAAACTAAACCAAATCAATACAAAGAAACTTACATGTAAGTGATTTGTGACATGTAGCGGTATACAATCAAATATTATGTTCAGCAACCGCACGGTTGGTAATTTGCATGATATTAATTTTGTCATGAGACAATGAATGCAGATACTTAAAGTCATCCGACCTAATTAGTTTTATTCAGCAGAGTATAGTGATGAATATTAAATTGAAGGATTATACTCAAATAATTTTGTTAAACTACTAATATCATTCACGGTTGACAGGGATCGAGAGATTTGCTTATAGCTCTTGCATATAAAATCATTATAATCTCAATTGTGTAAATAAGGAAGAGAATATATACGTTCATCCTGTCATAAGATGTTGGGGGTATTTTATATTATCTGAATTGTTATATTATGAAAATATTAACATACCATACGTTTTTTTTATGTCGAAACAGACGACTTATTTATTGTAATGCATTGACGCGATTCTAAACACATGATGCTGAATCTGTTGTCATATTTACATAATTATGTCATCAATCGATCACTCGTTTTGTGGCGTTAAAGACGTTACCTTCATCAAATATGCTATAGAAATACATCATCAAGACAAAAATACAACAAAAGAATCTACGTATATTTATAGTCACATCAACAAGTTAAAAGCGGTAACTCGTTTTGTCGGCATGTATACTTTATAAATGTATCGTTATAACAACAGCATTTCATAAAATTAAATCATGGTGTTTTCTGCCTCAACAGTAGACCATTAACCTTAAGAAACATCAAAGTAATAGCTCATATTCCAGCGATTATATTTATTAAGTTATCTTGTAATTACGCAATACTAACTCATAATAACGCAATACTATCTCGTAATTACGCAATACTATCTCGCAATTACGCAATGTTATCTCGTAGTAACGCAATACTATCTCGTAATAACGCAATGTTATCTCGTAATTACGCAATGTTATCTCGTAATAACGCAATACTATCTCGTAATAACGCAATACTATCTCGTAATAACGCAATACTACCTCGTAAAAACGCAATACTTTCTCGTAATAACGCAATGTTATCTCGTAATAACGCAGTTATCTCGTAATAACGCAATGTTATCTCGTAATAACACAATACTATCTCATAAAAACGCCAAAATATTTTTTTACCTGGCGCTACTGGGCTTCCGTAGATTTGTCATTACCTATACATTTTATGTTCTATTCCTCATGCAACTTTTACTCATCGACCAGCCAAAGTTATAGACGGACCAATTCTTACCATGTATAAATTGTTTTTGCTTTATAAATAACTCATCGACCAGCTAAAGTCATAGACGGACCTATTCTTATCATGTATAAATTGCGTTTTAAATAACATCTATGCCTTTGAAAACTTCTTTATCTGTCTTCCGTATAACACGAAACGAAAGACCATATTGTGTAACATTAAATGCACTACTTGCTCTTCATGACGACATAAATAAAATCAGCACATACCACTATTCACAGGCAGTGTTACGGAGAAATTAAATTGAAATGAGGTCCAAGGTTTTGAAATATCGCCGGTCTAATTATATTCTCTTTCCTCTGCAATATCCGAGAATACTTCAGCATTTTTTTTTTTATTTTTTTTTTTTTGGGGGGGGGGGGGGTACAACTTCTATGTGTGTCATGTGTCGAGCGAGTCGACAAATTAGAGGTCTAGTTTTGTTTTTGTTAAACATCTTATTCCAGATGTCGAGCAGTGTTTATATTCTCTATGTTGATATGCACTTAAAATTACTGTTGCAACAATGTATCATTTTCTCCATGTTCTCGTTTCTTTTGAGTAGAGGGGAGGAGACGAACAGCTTTATTGGTATTGTTACAGCTTGATCTTGCATTATAATGTAAGTCAATTGTATTACTCCGCCGATTTAATATGAAATTTGTTGTGGGCATGTCTTTCTTTCCAGGGTTCATTTATTTATTTTCTTTTTCTTTTCTCTATATTCTGTTCGTTAAGGTTTCATTTTCAAACATTTCAGATTCACCACTCAAGGTTCCAAGTTCTACTTGTAATTTTGTGTTTTGTTTCTGCATTCGTACTTATAATGCTTAATGCCAGTTTGTTTCCTTGTAGCATCTGTGTCATCTTTTGATGCCACGTTTTCTTATACGTCATCGTCCAATTTCGTATTTATTAGTTTTTTTTTTGGTTACGCTTTAATTTTTTTTACCGCGAAACTTTTTGCTTAACTGCATTTGAGTGTAATGAAGAGACAGAACCTTTCACTTTGCGAGGAACCTGAGCTTTTTTGAGGAAACAATATCTTGCAAAAGTATTCCATCGCCCTGTGACCCCCAAACCTTAAAATGTAAAATATGCGATCTAAGGAAATGAAAATTTACAAGTATCGACCCTAAACACTGGCATAAAAATAGTAAGATTACGGCAAATTGTATCGAGTTCAAACGCCACAGTTCAAATATGACATCGTAATTTTTGTTAAAAAAATATTTGACTGTACAGTAAGCAGGTTCCACAAAAGGTTTCTCAATACAAACCTCTATTATGTCTGAATACACTTTATGCCATCTTTTTCTTCATTACTATCATTTCAACCAAACTAGCGGACCAAACCCTGAGTTTACTATAATGTAAACGTATATAATATTTGCGTTAACCTACCACAACCTCTGTCATCTAATGCGTAATGGTAATAATATTGAAATTAGGTTGCTAACATATATTGTATATAAAAATAAAAATGAGACAAAATTTAAAACAAAGTAAATCAAGCAATGAAATGCTTATCTTTTAATAATGTTTACATATTAAATGAAAAACTGTCTTGTTCCGAAAGTGGTGTTTCCTTTGCTAGTCGTACTCACATATTAATGTACGCGAATACCCCAAGTAACTCTGTAATTGTTAGGTGCATAGCTTGATATATTCAAATATTCGTGTACGTGTATGCCCCAGGTAACTGTGTAATTGTTATGTGGGTAGCTTGACGTATTTTAAATTTTCGTGTACGTGTATGCGTTTTCACTTTTAGCACTTTTTACTTTTTAAATTTCTACAATTAAAGGTTACAGTTTCTCATACGAATTTTGGAATAAAAGTTTCTTTCTAAAACGGATATTCTTTCATCAGCTCGGGCGTTGTTTTCGGCATCCACTCTGGTCGTTGGTAACGGATGTTCCGACGAAGCGCATATGGAATACTTAGAAGGATCATTAATATTTAAAAAACAATTTAATTTATATCCATGCACAAATATTTATATAATTTTTATCCACACTCAAACATACTTATATAGTGTATATCTATGTACATACATATTTATATAATTTCTATATATACACAAATTTATGTAATATCTATATATACACAGACAGATTTATATAATTTCCATCTATACACAGATATATTATAATTTCTATATATTTATTCGTACAGATTTATGTAATTTCCATTTATACACAAACAAATTTATATAATTTTTATATATGCACATACAGATTTATATAATTTCCATCTATACACCAACGAAATTATATAATTTCTTTCTATGAACAGACAGATTTATATAATTTCTATATAGGATTAGACAGATTTATATAATTTCTATATAGGATTAGACAGATTTATATAATTTCTATATAGGATTAGACAGATTTATATAATTTCTATATAGGATTAGACAGATTTATATAATTTATATATAGGATTAGACAGATTTATATAATTTGTATATATTCACACACATACACCCCCCTATATATATATATATATATATATATATATATATATATATATATATATATATATATATATATATTCAGATTATTTTGAATTTTTAAAGTTGATTAGTTTCTCTGGAAATTTTGAGTGCTTTTCCTTTATTCTTAGGCAAAGACATTTCTGAAAACAGTATACGTCACTGTCTTCCATTTTGGATTTTATCGTTGGGACTAATATTTGAATTTATTAGAACATGTCTGTGGCGTTGCCCGACCCAAAATTAAATTAGAACCATCAAGTAAGTCGGACAAGCCACTGTTTATTGTTACACATGACCGCAGGCTAACACCATCCCTTACGTAAGTTTGCCATAGTTAAGAGAGGAAGCTGACCAAAGCCCATCAGATGTGTAATTAGCACCTTGGGCTGGAAGGATGTTTTGTACATCAAAGAAGCTGCCAGAAGGAGTGGGCGTGCCTTATCTTCTGGATACGCTGACGGACCGCCAGATTGAATAAGTCGAGTGGATAGGGTCCCAGCGCTACCCAATCAGAATCGAGATAGGGGTGGGACCCTGATGTATTTTAAAATATAATATCTTTAACCGGCCGACTAGCTTTAGTTCTCGATCATCCGTTAGAGATTGTCTGAAGAATTGGAACCCCGGCGGCCATACGTTAATTGGCGGGAAAAACCTTAGGAACAGGATTCTAAGTGTAGCTTCTAAAAAGGTCAGTGAGCTATTTGTTCGATCTTTGCTGTCTGCGACTGCATTTAATTGTAGATCGGGTATATACGTATTATTACTAAAATCGTAGTAGGAATAATTATTTTGTGATGTTGATATGTTTGTATATTTTGAAGAATGGGTTCCTATTTGTAAAGAATCGTATTGCTTGCTAGCCGTCGTAAGAATTAATACTATTATAATTCGCTATGTGGTTATTTTATAATACAATAGCACATTATCCATGTAATTATAGAAATTGAATGGTATCTTTGAAATTATTTCACTGTGAGAAATTAATAATATGATTATTTGAATATTTGTGTACGCTTGTGGGAGTGTAGTGTACAGACATACGTCTGGCTGTCGTAATATTGTAAGTACAATGAGATTAAATATATATCTATATTAGATATACTTATGTGATATGATGTATGGATATATGTATGATATCGTGTTATTACGCCATTGTTTCCATGTAAGAGTGTGTGGGAATTTCGATGTGTATGTATGCGTGTCCTAAAAGGTAATAGCCTTATCTGATGGTTAATTGATGATTTAGTGTGAGGTGAGATGTGATAAACCTTATGTTAACGCCTTGTGATTTTCACAGGAAGCTTCGAGGGACAGACTAGTGAGTGGTCCCAGTGTCTCCGTTATAGACGGAAGAAAGAGAAGGAAAGAGGGAAATCTGGAGAGGAAGTTTCGGGGAACAGACCAGGGAAAGTGGTCCCAATAGTCGTGATAAAGAACGGAAGGAAAGTGAAGGGAGGAGATAAGTCGGGAGAGGTGGAATACAGGAGGAGTGGGAGGATCGGATAAATAGATGAGTACAACCAAAGGCCAGGTGGAAAATCGAACTCACACTGAAAATCATAAGATGAAATAGGCTATCACTAAAAGGACGAGTGATTGTGTGACATTTAAATTTATAGGCTTCATTAAATTGTTGTTGTTGAATTTCATCTTCGTGTTATATATAAATATATATATAATTTAACCGTCAGCAGTGCTGACTGGGGGCTCAGAGCCATATACCTATCTGGTCTTTAATTTAAATTTAAATTCACGAGCCAGGTGGAACTTCCATAATATTTTAATCAATATTTTGAAAGTACCCCACCCCAACCTTTGCAGAACGCTACAGTGGGCGCTTTCGTCCGGGATTTGAATTAGACATAAATATTAGTTTAAAGACCTAAAGTTTATTTGTTAGGAGTATTAATGAACGGTGTGAAACAGTTGTGAGTTATTTTCCATCCTGTGTATTTGAATTTTTTTATGATATTCTCATCTTATGTTTGTTTTATTTAATATTTGCACGCTTTGTAGATCTTTAATTACCTGCAGTAATTGTGAAGCAAATATCGAGCAAATATCTTACCTGAACGAAATTAGTTGTTGTCGACAGGTAAGTATTTGGCTAGGAACTTGTAATATCGGTCCATTGTTAGTAGGGTCGAGATAAGGTATCACTTCGTATTAGTATAACAACATGGCTACAGAAAGGCAAATGATCAAGGAGTACCGTGCCATGGGGTCGGAAGATCTTGGGTACGAGGGAGATCGCCTGGCAGCATTTATCGAAGAAAGAATCAAGGAATGGAAGGCAGAAAAAGCAGCAGAGAAAGCGCTGGCAAAGGAAGCAGCGGAGAGAGAAAGAGAGAGAGAGAGAGAAAGAACTGGAGCTAGCCAGACTTGCTCACACTCTCGAAATGGAGAAGGTAAAGCTAGCAGCTAGGGACATCGATAGGTACGACGCTAGTACGAGTTCCGGAGGGACCGGACGACCTTTCGTCGACCACCGACTGGCCCAGATAAACATGCCGTGGTTCAACGATAAGGAGGAGTCTATCGATGATTTTCTCGTGCAGTTTGAGAAACTTGCTCACGCTCATCAAGTTCCTGAGCAACATTGGGCGATTAATGTTTCAGCCTTTTTGCAAGGAGCAGCTCGTGAAGTCTACCACGGCTTAGCTGCAGACGATGCAGCCGATTATAATGCGCTCAAGAAGGCCCTTCTTTGCCATTATGGGCTAACCGCCGAAACGTACCGTAAACTTTTTCGGGACTCGACGAAAAAGGCAACGGAAACCCACTCTCAATTCCACAACCGTGTTCGAGGGTTATTTGAGAAGTGGATGAAGATGGCCGAAGTCGAAAGTTCGTACGAAGGGCTACGCGAGGTTATACTCAAGGAGCATGTCCTGAGTACTTACCGTCGCGAGTTGACAGTCTTCCTAGCAGAGAGGGAGCACCGTACGCTCGAAGAGATCGCTAGCATGGCGGAGCGATACGAACAGGCGCACTCGAAGAGTGGAAGTTCCGGAGGTGCGGACCGACCCCGACCCACTGAGTCGCGCCGGGTGCTTGAGGTGGAGCCGGCTTTCCGTAACCGTCAGGGCGACGGGACGGCCGGAGGGTGATCTACAGGTAGGGATGCCACCCATAGACCTGGACAGGCCTCACCCCCGAAAGCGGGATTTGCAGATCGGCGAGGGCCGCCGACGTGTTACAACTGCAAGCGCCCGGGGCATATAGCCAGAAACTGTCCCAAGGGGAGACGGGCCCAGGTGAATGCCGTCGCTAAGAATGATTATGAGCAGAGAGTAAGTTGCAAACCTTCAAATCTCGCGTCTGCTACTGTCAACATAGAATGTTCCACCATCTTGTATGACAACGAGTGTAGTGTCTAAGCCCTAGTCGACAGGAAGTACGTTAAGCCCGAGGATTACACAGGGGAGGTAATCTAAGTTCAGTACGCGAACAGCGCGCGTGACTCATTGCCAGTGGCTGTCATTGACCTCGATTCACCGTACGTGAAGGGGAAAATTGAAGCTGCGTGCTTGGATGGTTTATCACATGACGTCATACTGGGATGTCGTTATGTGTTGCCACAACCGAACCCCGAAACCTGCACACCGATACCAGTAGGTGCTGTGGATACCAGGTCCAAGAGTCGACAGACGGACGCGAAGCCGATGGAAGTTACAACGTCACCGGTGAGTAACGTTCTTCCGGCCGAGTTGAGGAAGCTGCAACAGGAGGACGCAACTCTGGTGCAGTTGTACAACCACGCTGTAGCAGGAACAGAGAAAGAAAGAGAGACCGTCAGCGATTTTGTCATCGCCACGATTGTTACCGAGGACGCCGAAATCGATACGGAGGGCGCCAACACTGTCCCGAACTGTCCGTTAACGAGGGCTGAGACACCTTCGGACGTGAAGTGTGACCCCATGCTGACCGTGGCACAGCGGGAAGAGATTGAGACGTTGCTGCCCGGGTATTCGGATGTGCTTACGGAGATACCCGGGAGAACTTCGCTTGTCGAGTTCGGGTTAAAGCTGGTAGATGACCGGCCAGTCCAGAGGAAACCCTAACCCTTACCACACGCAAAACGACAGGTTGTAAGTGAGGATATCGAGCAGATGATTGCTCTGGGAGTCATCGAACCCGCCGACTCTCCGTACAGCTCTCCTGTAGTCCTAGTGCAGAAGAAGGACGGCACCCATCCGTTCTGTGTCGACTACCGGAAGCTGAATCAGGTGACCGAATTTCAGGTCGATATGCTACCTGACCCGGAACATATGTTCGCTTCTGTCTCGAAAGCGAAATATTTCTCCAAGCTGGATTTGTCCAAGGGCTATTGGCAAATTCCGGTAAGGAAGGAGGATAGGGCAAAGCTCGCTTTTGCTACTCCCGACGGGACCTACCAATGGTTGGTCATGCCGTTCGGGGTACAGATGCGGAAGTTGTTGGAGCCCTTACGCGATAGGGGTGTCTACAACTTCATGGACGACCTCTTGTTAGCCACAGAGACGTGGAGTGAACACCTCACTCTATTAGCCGACGTTTTGGAACGGCTACGTCAGTCGGGATTGAAAGCTCGCCCTTCCAAATGTCACTTTGGGTTCCGGACCTTGGATTACTTAGGACATACCCTAAGCCAAGGCACACTGTCCCCAGAGAAGTCAAAGGTAGAGCAGCTGAAAAACGCCGCACGGCCCACCACGAAAACTGAGGTTAGGTCATTTCTGGGATTAGCCGGGTATTACCGGAGGTATGTGCCCAATTTCAGCGCGATTGCGGGTCCGTTGTCTGACCTAACCAAGAAACAGGCTCCGAGTACAGTTATTTGGACCGATGCGTGTGACCATGCTTTCCAAACGCTGAAGGATAGACTTACGTCCGACGCAGTTGTTCGTCTACCGGATCTGGCAAAAGACTTCGTTCTTCGCACCGACGCATGTGACACTGAACTGGGAGCAGTACTACTGCAGGAGTACAATGGGACGCTTTTTCCTGTCGCGTACGGCAGTCGGAAGTTGTCTGCTGCCGAGAAGAACTACTCTGTATCGGAGAGGGAATGCCTTGGAATCGTGTTCGGCATATCACGGTTCGAGCGGTACTTGTACGGGCGGAAGTTCATATTGGAGACCGACCATCAACCACTCGCCTACCTCGCGCAGGCGAAATTATCGAATGGACGTTTGATGCGATGGTCGATGGTCGCTGTTCTTACAGCAGTACCAAATGCATATCAAATACGTGAAAGGTACAGAGAACGTAGGCGCTGATTTCATGAGCAGAAGCGCTGGAATGGAATAATCACTCTGTGTATATATATTCATGTTTTATTCGTGTAGTGCCACGATGACTTTGTTATTTATTCGTGTAGTGTCACGATGATTTTAGTTTTAATCGTATAGTAAAGCCTTTGCATTTGGAGTAATTTTGGGGGAATAAAATCCCCATTTTATTCTCAAGCGTGGGGGGATGTGGCGTTGCCCGACCCAAAATTAAATTAGAACCATCAAGTAAGTCGGACAAGCCACTGTTTATTGTTACACATGACCGCAGGCTAACACCATCCCTTACGTAAGTTTGCCATAGTTAAGAGAGGAAGCTGACCAAAGCCCATCAGATGTGTAATTAGCACCTTGGGCTGGAAGGATGTTTTGTACATCAAAGAAGCTGCCAGAAGGAGTGGGCGTGCCTTATCTTCTGGATACGCTGACGGACCGCCAGATTGAATAAGTCGAGTGGATAGGGTCCCAGCGCTACCCAATCAGAATCGAGATAGGGGTGGGACCCTGATTTATTTTAAAATATAATATCTTTAACTGGCCGACCAGCTTTAGTTCTCGATCATCCGTTAGAGAATGTCTGAAGAATTGGAACTCCGTCGGCCATACGTTAATTGGCGGGAAAAACCTTAGGAACAGGATTCTAAGTGTAGCTTCTAAAAAGGTCAGTGAGCTATTTGTTCGATCTTTTCTGTCTGCGACTGCATTTAATTGTAGATCGGGTATATATGTATTATTACTAAAATCGTAGTAGGAATAATTATTTTGTGATGTTGATATGTTTGTATATTTTGAAGAATGGGTTCCTATTTGTAAAGAATCGTATTGCTTGCTAGCCGTCGTAAGAATTAATACTATTATAATTCGCTATGTGGTTATTTTATAATACAATAGCACATTATCCATGTAATTATAGAAATTGAATGGTATCTTTGAAATTATTTCACTGTGAGAAATTAATAATATGATTATTTGAATATTTGTGTACGCTTGTGGGAGTGTAGTGTACAGACATACGTCTGGCTGTCGTAATATTGTAAGTACAATGAGATTAAATATATATCTATATTAGATATACTTATGTTATCTGATGGTTAATTGATGATTTAGTGTGAGGTGAGATGTGATAAACCCTATGTTAACGCCTTGTGATTTTCACAGGAAGCTTCGAGGGACAGACTAGTGAGTGGTCCCAGTGTCTCCGTTATAGACGGAAGAAAGAGAAGGAAAGAGGGAAATCTGGAGAGGAAGTTTCGGGGAACAGACCAGGGAATGTGGTCCCAATAGTCGTGATAAGGAACGGAAGGAAAGTGAAGGGAGGAGATAAGTCGGGAGAGGTGGAATACAGGAGGAGTGGGAGGATCGGATAAATAGATGAGTACAACCAAAGGCCAGGTGGAAAATCGAACTCACACTGAAAATCATAAGATGAAATAGGCTATCACTAAAAGGACGAGTGATTGTGTGACATTTAAATTTATAGGCTTCATTAGATTGTTGTTGTTGAATTTCATCTTCGTGTTATATATAAATATATATAATTTAACCGTCGGCAGTGCTGACTGGGGGCTCAGAGCCATATACCTATCTGGTCTTTAATTTAAATTTAAATTCACGAGCCAGGTGGAACTTCCATAATATTTTAATCAATATTTTGAAAGTACCCCACCCCAACCTTTGCAGAACGCTACAATGTCTTTATTAAGACTTCTGAATTTTAATTTGTCGATTATTCTTGGATTATTTTTGGAGTTGATTCTGAAACCGTAAGTTCTTTTTTCCTTTTATCCATTGCTTTTCCAATTATTTGTTTAATTTTACAAAGGTTTTTGGTTTCACTATTTCTTTCTTACCGTTTATTAGAGCATAAACAATATACATATTTATATAATTTATATCCATGCACAGACAGATTTATGCTATTTCTATCTATACACTGAGAGATTTCTATAATTTCCGTCCATAATCAAACCGATTTATATTAATTTTATCCATGCACAGATTTATATAGTTTCTATCCATGCACAGATTTATATAATTTCTGTCCATGCACAGATTTATATAGTTTCTGTCCATGCACAGATTTATATAATTTCTATCCATGCACAGATTTATATAATTTCTATCCATGCATAGATTTTTATAATTTCTATTTATACACATTTCTATTAAAATAAGTTACATCTATACACAAATTTATATAATTTCTATCTATACACATATATGTTTTATTTAATTTATGTCCATACACAAATATTATTTAATATGTATCCTTTTTTATTAAATGAACTCTCTACGATGCTAGAAATACACAATGTACCATCCTAACAGGTGAAAAGATAGTTTCTCCCTTTCTTCTAACCATGATAGAGATGATGGTAGGACTTCCAATCAATGGAATTTACCCAACGATGTTGGATGGGAGAGTATCGTTAGTAATATGTCGATCATGTCACCCCAAAGCTGTAATATGCTACAATTTTGGACAAGTTATGTCGACGATATTTCCGCAAAGCTTACGGATGCTACAGTATCGATTAATTATGATATGTGGATGATGTTTTCCCAGGGCCTTCAGTGGGGTGGGGTTGGTTGGGTTGGATTGGGGTGGGGTTTCATTTGCCCCTGAATTTGCATGTGCTGTAAAATGTATGTAGCCTATATACGAAAATTAACAAGCCCGTCATGTTTTGCGCCCCCACCCCACAAAAAAATAAAAATAAATAAAATAAAATAAATAAAATGACTGCCCTGATATTTCCTCAAAGCTGTCGGATGCTACATTATCGATTATATATGATATGTTAACGATATTTCTCTAAAGCTGTTTGATTTTACAATATAGACTATTTATGATAAATAAGGTGATGAATGTTCTCGATAGCTGTCAGATGCTACAGTCTCGATTAAGTATGATACAGTATCGATTAAGTATGCTACATTATCGATTAAGTATGAATGTGGATACTTTCCCCAAAGTAGTCGGATGCTACATTGTTGATTAGTGACGATATGGCGATGACATTATGAAATCACTTAATCAAGAGCTGATAGCAAGACTAACGAAGACTTGATACGACCAGATGACCCCCCCCCAAAAAAAAAAAAAATTAAACAAAAGAAACAAGTGACTTGCTTTAGTTGATTATTTGTCCCCCCCACTCCCCGTTACGTGTATCATAGCGCATTATTTTGGACACTGATGTCTTATGCAGTTATATAAAATTACGCTATTTGTGTTAGCCACTTCAATGACATACCTTATCAGATAAGACCAATCCCAATCAGTTTTCTAAACGTCGTAAATGACATTTACCCCTTATACTTTTTCTCACAGTCAATGTATCTCATATCAGTAGCTAAAACCATGATTATAGATCTTTTGGAAATATATATTCTCTTAGTCTAAAATCCGATTATATTCTAATTATTCTATATTGAAATAAATATCACACGTACATTGTAAAATGTAGCGTAAAAATGAACGATACTAACAAAAGAATAGCAATACAAAACTAATCATCAGCTTTATCTCGAGAATAATCATCAATGATAAAAGCTACATTTAGCTACAAATATAGTGACTCCTATAAATTGATACATTAGTGACTTTACATAGTTACACAAAAGATTTATGAGATGTGTGTGTGTGTGTGTGTGTGTGTGTCTTTGCAAACAAGCCAATTAGACTTGAAAAAATATATAAGAAATGTATTTTAATGTGTGCATATGCACCAGATAAATCGCATATAAATCAAAATGTATTACTGTTCAGATTTAGTTATGTTACATGTCATATTTATTTTACGAGAAAAGAAAACAACTTATCAAAGTGTTTTTGTCGTCGTGGATTTTTTTTCTTACTGTGTTCATTCATCAAGTTCAGGGATATACAACATGCTGATGTGTCCTCCTGTATGGCTCGAATATCAACTAAGTAAGGCAAGAATTTCGCTAGGATGCCGATAAAGATGACATTCACACTGAAGTGGTCTGGGACTTTTTAAAAGAGCTATTTTTATATAAATAAATTGACTATATTTTTTATATTTAGATTTTACCCTCTTTATCTTGGCTTTATTATGACTGTGCTGATATGTCATTACAACCCATATTTCATACACACGTTGTCGCTATCTACATGCTAAAATATACAAGAAATGAATCTTATATCCTTATCAAACTTCATCGCCCTAATTGAAAACCCTCTCCGCCTTTACTCCTGCTGTGTTAGCCATATCCAAGAAATCTTTACCGCTGACGTCCATGAAATTCTGACAGTTCAGAATCTCGGAATCGTCAACCTGAAGAAATAAAACAAAAATGGATACCTTTTACAGACTATATCTTTTGCTATACCCGTCAGTCGCAATACAACAGCGTCAGTCTCATCGTATCTCACATGTAACTTTCTTTACCCCATTTCATTTAATCATCGTTCTTTGCTTATTTATTAAAAAATATGCTTTACTATATAATGTTCCAGGTGGCGATGGTAGTGCTGTCTCTCGGTGTTCAGCAGCACAGTGCCTCCAACGACCACACTAGATCAAGAGCATAATGATGATGATGGTGATGATGATGATGATGATGATGATAATGATGCTTTACTAGAACCACATAACTATTTCGGTGGTGGTGGTGGTGGGGTATCTGTGAACGATTTAAATATAAAGCGTACAGTAACATTGCTCTCGTAATGTTGAGAATTTAGCACCAAATATGAAAATGGCGAAAATATATTTTACGCTGTAATCATTATAAAGGACGGATTCATGTATTTACCCCATAGATATTGTTTATCACTAAAATAAATCACACTGTTCATGACTAACACATGATACATCAAAATATAATGATAGAGTCTAATGGAAGTGGCAAGAATGAATGATTAATCGAAGTCTTTTTTTAGATGCGTTCTGGTCAATTTGGCCTGATAATTATATTGGCTGTCAGAAACGAAAAGAGCTAATGTCAAGCAGATCCTCAGAAGATGGGTGGTCCACCATCGATCCGTATAGTGTGCATGTGACTAACACATTACAAGCATTTAATATACATTTTTAATATATCAGGGACAATAAAACCTAATCAAAACTTAACTTCTAACATTGGTTTAAAATTAATATCGTGGTTGTTATGAAAACCAGAGTTAACATCAAAAATATGTTCGTATAAATACATCATTAAACAATATAATGAAACGTGGGAAAAATGGAAGATAAGAGTTTTTTCCAACGATATATTGAACACTGCATAATAATGTCGCATATGTCAATGCTGATTATTAAAAAAGACAAACACACCTTAAGTAGTGGAGTGTATCTCGGGTGATGGTGATCCTTAATGGGGTCATTGCTGGCCCTATTGTATGCACTTAGTAGAGCCCAACGTCTCTTGTCACTGCAATTATCGCTGCTGCAGTGAAGCAGATTACAATGGAAGAATAGTGCATCTCCTATAACACACACACACACATATATATATATATATATATATATATATATATATATATATATATATATATATATATATATATATATATATATATATATATATATATATATATAGGCGTTATATTATTTATAAGTGTTATTATTGGAGTTTACTAATAAGTAATTATGTTAACCTAACTTTGCTAATAAATTAGTTAAATGATTGCAGCAGATACTGACACATTCCTTTTTGCCTCACGGTATCCTGGCATTGCATTTAAAGTTTATAATGCACACAAATATGCGAGCTTTATTGAGAACATACCGCAACATATTTTGTTAGGAAATATTAATATTTACTTAAGACCAACCTTCACTTATAAAATTTACCATATCTGGACATTACCTTCCAACTTGTTAATACAGATCTAAACAACTTCAAGTTCTTTTGTTCCCCTTGGTTAAAATTCTATAAGATGATCAATGATATTTTCAAAGGCCCCTCTCCAATGAAAGAAGTGTGATGGTGAATGTAAAGAACTGACACTATATTGTCTTTGTTTTATAATTGTTTATTTCTTTTAAACAGTTTTACACATATATTAATTCAACATGCTGAGGATGTGTAACTGTGTTAGGTGAAAACACATGATTGTTTCCTTCGCCGCAAGCCAGGGGCGACAATCCGCTATACTCCTAATGTACCTACGAACAGGCCTTCATTTCTTTTAAATGCATGAACAAAATACATCACTAACACATGATAATGTGGCAGTCTCCTACATATCAGCGACGACATCCTTTATAACAATCCGTGCATTACTATATTTGAAAGAAAAACGTTGGTTAACTCTTTAAGAATTGATCAAAGGACATATTGGGTGAAAAATACGAAAAAATCCAAGCAAATTTTAGCCACACTAGCAGTTTTTGGATAGGAGGATTTATTTATATACTCAGGATAACGGGAAAATCTGATCGCAGGTTGGTTGCTGTTAATAAAACAGAAATTTCGCACATGGCTTACGTATATGAATTATTTTCCAATAGTATGGATACTGTTGTAGTACTACATGTTCAACTCATTTCAACGTTAGACTACTATAAAGTAAATAGTTGCACCTGAGTGTCTTTGATCTCTTAATAAATACTGTTTTTGCCAGTTACCTGAATTCATTTCTACGTATTTATGAGGACACACGCTGGAGATGTATTTGACTCTTTCTTCGTCGGCACCAGTCTGTCCGGCCACCATCTTGTGGTCAATTCTCCCACATTTGTGTGATCCCTCTAGAATCTGAATCAAAAATAAAGGTGAACCAAGCTTGATTTTAAATTTGCGGTCTCTTACTTGTGCTAGGTAGGTTTCCATTTTCAATAAAATCGCACTCCTTTTAACACTTGTCTTATGTATCTAAACAAATAAATGAAAACACCTCTAGTGTGATCTGGCTTTATGAGCTTTTCGTAAGACAGATGCATTTTTCCTTCCATCGGGAAGTCTGAGTAAGATGACGTAATGTTGTTTAATGGTAGCTGGATGATCTTCAACGGGTGGAAGCATTATGACATGCAGGAAAAGCACCTTAAACAGTAGCAGACATTTTTCTGATCTTTTTGTGACTCGTTCTTTTTTAACAAAAAACTATAACGGCAAACCAGTCGCTCAAGAATAAACTAAATTTAGCGTCTACATGCTCCAACCAGCTGCTGACTGGTTCAAACAGATGAATGTAAGTTTTTATAGGAAAAAAATAAACAAATAATCATGAAAAATAAATAAACAAAGAACACCAGTAGCGAAACCTGATGTTTATTAAAGATGGGAATATTGACAACAAATACCGTGTTTGTTATAATTTCTCTTCACAGTAAATGCAAATAGTTGTATATAAAAAAATTTGTTCGGCCAGGATCTAAATGTGGAAGGAAATAACCCTTTAAAACTTTGGTTTGGAAAGAACACATTATAGAAGGATGGTTTCCTTGAAATGTACATATTTTGTTTGTTGCTCATGGTTTCCTTGCAATTTCATGGTAAGAATTAGATGTGAAATAAAGGGGTAAATTAATTGGTAATGCACCATACCAGACAAAGGTAAAATTCATTTCTATATGTCGCATGAGAACATACCGTTCATTATAATACTGTTACCTGAAGGCACCCATTAACTTTTGTGCAGTCATCCACGGCAATAAACACGGTCATCATGTCTGGAAACAGGCACCCATTGCCGTACCAGTACCTTGTTATAAAAAAATCAAAACAAAGAATTAAGAAATTATCTATTCATGAAGGGATTTCATTTTAAGTTACATTTGTTGTTTTATCCATATTTTGAAAATGGTGGAGATATGTATATACCAGAATTTATGTTACCTTACTAGCCACATACTTGACTTGATGCCTTTTAGTTATTTTGCTGTTTAAAAATTTGATTAATTTTGTAATCCTTCTCTTTGTTTATTGTTAATAAATATTCAAAACTATGACTTGTCCTAAACTGTCCAATAGAGCCAAGTAAGGCTATATTGTGTTTAGATGTGAAAACTGAAAGCAATATGCAGTGTGGGCCCAATGAGTTGGGGAATGGGCTAATCCTATCACCAAGTATAGGGGCTGAAGCTCGACCCAATTTTACATCCATTTAATTTAGCATTTTACCACATAGGAGATGGATGGATGGATGTTTCGTTGCTAATAACTGGGGCTGAATAAGTATTCCGTGCACCGTTTTATGATAGTGTAGGCAGAACATAATGAATGCAGTGACATTCCAAAGACCCCATGATGTTTTGTTAAGAAATCGCCCTAGCATAATGTCGACAACGCAACATAAAGGAAAACACAAAAAAGACGAAACATGCCAGACAAGCAAGCAAATATGTGATTGTCTGTTTTATATGACATCGAAGAAAACATATCTTCTAAAGTCTTCCCTAAATGGAACCTCGACACATTTAGCGTATTATAGCCACAACATTATGCTTTCTCGAATGTCTTTTAATACATTGGATTGAGGAAATCCAGATGTGGATACTACCCTAAATGGACATCATAACTACAAAAGACACACTGTATAAAACTAAGGCAGAAAATAATTACCCATAGTCTTGATGCCAAATATGTCGTCCGCCAATCTCTGGTGGCTTGCACATCAGTTTAGAATGATAGTGATAAATCTCTCCACCTAGAAGCTTAATAATAATAATAATAATAATAATAATAATAATAATAATAATAATAATAATAATAATAATAAAGACACTAATACTATTAGCAAAAACAACAGAAGAGAAGAAGCGGAAACAGGTGACAACCGTCAATATAAAGAAACAATAAAAACGACACAAGCAACTACAACTAGTAACTTGTTTAGTAGATACATAAAAACAGTCTTCATATATTAAACAGTAATTAAGGTCGCATACAATTTATATTTATTTTAACTATACACAATTTCTGGATGATTTACATGAAATTCAGTCACCCCGTACCTTGGTAGATACTCTCTGTACATTATACATACTCACTAAATACTTTAGATAGTTTTCTAAAATATAACAAAGAAATTGGCCAATGGTACAGATCGATTGCTGAAACTCGATTTGATGGGATAAAGAGTAACAAGCATGTACACCTTTTCGCAAGTTTCGATAATTTTTCTGCATCTTGCCACCATGCCAGTTACATCATTTCCGGGATGATTCCATGTTATTTGGTGCGCTTTTCCACCTTTGCCGTCATCCAACTGGAAACAAATATTGTACTTTATTTCACAAATGAAAACATTATTTGACAACAAAGGTAGATACAATAAGCTTTTTCATAATCCTCTCAGCGTCCATTAATATATCACGGTGATAAATCTTCACTGAGGTTCGTTCTTATTCAGGAGGGTAGGAGTTCAAAAGACCAACATTTCCTTAATTTTCAGAATGTGTGTGGCTACCGACTGTCTTAAATGTTCGAGTTTTCTCTTTGATTACCAGCCGGAACATTTTCACCTATTGATCTGGATCATACGAAGAGACAGGTGGATCGGATCGAAGAGTTTTCTTTTCTCAACTCAGGAGAAATGAAAAGTCATTCACCATATGGATTTACTCGTATGTTCTATTCAGTGGAGCAGATAGATTTGAACTCATATATGTACGGTACCGACCTCCGAACGCTGTTTTAGGTACAACTGTACCGCCAACCAATATATTTATATTACCGCATACCAGCCCGTACCAGATACTTGCACTACTTGGTCTATTCATCACCACTTTATATTATCTAGTTTATTAGGATTGCGATACAAACTGAGTCCACCTACTTTTGTTTCTAACGTGTTTCCTTTTGAACATCGAAACCACGCTGACATCAGTGGTTAGTTGCAGAAAAGGAAACACGAGGCAAACGATTCAGTTCCCCATGTCGTGAGACGAAAATAATATTTTAATGATATTTGTATTTATTACTTATCTTTTATAAGCTTGAATTTATTTCTGTTTTTTTATTTAACGGTGCACCATTAGTTTAAAGTAACTCGTGTGCTCAAAAAAAATATGTGAACACTTCGACGCGGATTCAGTCCCGTTCAGGCTAAACTCTGGGTATTCACAAGTTTATAAATGTCCATTCATCTACTTCACCATGATGGTATAAGTTCTCACTGTTGTACAGTTGTGGAAAAACAACATGCGGGGAGAATATCAGAGATTAATAAAAAACACATTAACAACATACCCCGAAAGTAAACTTTTTGTAATCCGAATGCTCCAAAGATTTAATCACATGGTCTGTTTCTGCTGATGTAAACAGTCCTCTGCAAAATAATTAATTAATATATCGCAATCATTGTCATTATGCCACGTGAAGGCAAATTGTTTATTGACCTGTACGATCAGCAAATATTTGCTGATTGTACAGGTGAGCAAATTATGCAATTGATTCATAAAATTTTTGTGCTAAAGTTACCTTTAAAAAAACATAAACGCGAATATATTCACAAAAACATGCGAAAGATATAGAAGTGGCTGATAATTATATCTGTATTAATATTTATTGACATTTATGTCGAGAATCCATCCATCCATCCATCCATCCATCCATCCATCCATCCATCTATCCATCTATCTATCTATCTATCTATCTATCTATCTATCTATCTATCTATCTATCTATCTATCCTTTCTTTTCTATTATGGAGTGGCCAGTTATCTGTTTCTTTAGATCTTCGCAATTGAACGTAATTTCGGCACATGTACACTCATTTAATAAAATAAATGTAATGTCTATTTTCGAATCTTATTTTGCCTCCCTTGACAATTTACTAAACACCTTGTGCAATGTGAAACATATAGACAGGTACAACAACGCCTTCATATTTAGATACACACACATATGCATATGAATATCAAAGCCGGTTAAATTACCTGACAAGAATATATCCAAGTTTGTCAAAGTCTTGTAACATCTCGTTAGTTATTTTGAATCCATCTGCAAACCTATATTCCCCTAGCAAAGTAGGAATTAACAAATTATTGTATATGAAGAAACTTCAATTAATATAAATAGAACGACTACCAAAATATGATTCAATATTAAATCAACTCGTATCAGTTTTGAACATTTACCGTGATCGCGAATAAAGAAAAGACGAAGATATCGCGAGAAAATCTGATAAACATGCATCAGTGTATTTGGAAAGAAAATCTACCAGATACATAAAATATGTCTTGGTGTGTTGTATAAATAAATGAGTATCTACTGTATTTCTCAAGCTAAATACAAGTACCCCACCCCATTAAAACTGTCAAGGTTCACCCAGGTCACCCAATTTAAAATACAGCATGTATGTGTGAAAATTAATCAATTATAGATGGGTGATGAGAAGAGCTATGATTGTTATTGGAATAATGCATACCGGGATTCGCCATCTTTACTCTGCAAAATGCTGAAAAATAAGTAAATTGTTAGTGTATATACTTGTATAATGAAATGTTGGTTTTGATACCAAACATTAGTGGTAGCTGTGACAATTGCGGCCGTTTTTGTTCATATGTTGGCAGTAACGGCTAAAGTGTTTCGGTCATGTTAACAATCAATTTGTTCTTTATGCGGAAATTAATCTTTTATGGAGACTGCGCCCTCTAGCATTTACACTTAGCATATTGTATTGAACAGCTGCGTCTAGTTGCAGTCATAATTCTAAGAGATCGACTAAACTCTGGTAATGGAAATCTGTAAAATTATTATCATATGCAATTTTTCGTGGGTTACACTAGTGTACTGTAACAGAACTCTCAACCAAATTGACGATATAAACACAAAATTACAAGGAAATTTGTCGGAAAACGTTGAACAATCCCCAGTTTAACTGTTTACTCTGACCTCATATCTCACAACGCCCCCCTCTCCGCGTTATGGGTTTTATCGTATCCAAAGCGAAATGCAATATCATATAAATTTGTATAGATACAGTGAGATTAGATTAATATTTGTGAACCATACTGTAATGTCCGCCTCTCTTGAAAGGCGTGATTTCTACCCGTTTCCATAAAAGCATACACAATATTCGCATAAATAGCAATGAATTACATCATATATTACCTGTACAGAACGTAATATAAGGCTCCACACTGACGACTTTGACACCTATCTGTTTACATGATAAAGGTACATCTGTTATCGTATGACCTGAATACACTCTGGGGGTAACATAGTGTATAACGTTGATATAACTTTCATACAGAAAATAAACACCTGCCTAATATAATACACGGTATAACGTTGTCCTTGGGATAATAAAAATGATTATATATCGAGACATTGATTACACCAACATATTACTATCAGCTCATAGCAGTCCTATAAAATTCATATAATTGCACATGCATCACTATAAATCTCCTGTTATACCTCTACGAATAGTTAACGGTAAACCCGATGTTGGACGATGATTATCAGTTAGGAGACTGATAATGTGCATGTCATTGCCAACATGTATAAATGGGACAAGATTTGAGGTATAAAGTCTGTCAAAATGCTGTTCACTGTCATCAGTTATTTGTTGTATGTACGTATTTTCAGGATGTTGCTTAATAGTGAATACTCATCCACACGATGAGTTGTGTACTCACGCACACGTAACTGTGTCACAAAAGTAGTTGTGTACTCACGCACATGTAACTGTGTCACAAAAGTAGTTGTGTACTCACGCACATGTAACTGTGTCACAAAAGTCTAACTCTATGAAGGAATATCTGCTCTTCAAACGTTGATTGAGACTACTTGTTCATACCGTTATGAATAAATAATAAGAATCTAGGTTTCGTCCAAAGATTACTCTTCTCAAACACAGGTATCATTTAAGCGGTGGCACAGATTTGTACAAAAAAGATTACAAGTCCATAAAACTATTTTCTGACCTTACATTATGAATATTAATTAGTATTTAAGCCCTGATTGATATCTGTGTGGTTTTAATTTGGAAATGAAATGTCAGTTTCTTTTCTATGGGCTAGTTTCTTTACAAAACAAAAAATATCGCCCTCATTTAGTTTTGTTGCAATTCAACGGATTATACGTATGGTTGATTTGTCGTCTGTCGTGTTCTCCAGACCTAGACCTTATTTTGTAGTATTGATTTTAGACTTGATGTATTTAGCTAACAGAAAAACCCACACGTTGTGTGAGAATTGTATATTACTGAATTGTTAGTTTTTAAAAATTCTAGTTTTAAGTAACTTGACCTTTTAGCATTTCTTGTCACGATACGCGTTTTGAAGCATTCTGTGTGCACGCATACACTCAATACTTTATTTTTAACCATTGTTCATTTCTTAATAATTGGCATATCTCTGTTGTATGGCAGTTTGGTTATATAAAAGAAATGTAAAATTATACGGTAAAGGTGGGTCTCTTGATTCCTTAATTATATAACTTTGAATTAGATGCATGTACAAATAGTTTTAAACTCTATAATTATTATTATTATATGTTGACATAAACTCGTTTTCACACAGAAGACACCAAACAGTCCTAATGCTGCCAAGGAGAATGAATAAAGATGGTTTTAAAAGCAGACTTTAGTTACACTGGTCATTTAACTTTATTTTTATGCTAAAGGTGTAGCTAAATGTGGGTCTCTTGGTTCCTTATTTAGATTGCTTTAAATCAGATGCATGAACAAATAGTTTAAAACTCTTTAATTATTATTATATGTTGAAATAAATTCGTTTTCACACAGAAGACACCAAACATCCCTAATGCTGCCAAGGAGAATGAACAAAGATGGTTTTAAAAGCAGACTTCAGTTACACTGGTTATTTAAGTAGATGATCATTAGTCTATAATACATCTCCTGGTATACACAAGAACAATTTCGTGTTTATTTTTATGCTAAAGGTGTAGCTAAATCTGAGTACATGTTTGTGTCATGCGTGACATGTTTTATATGTGCTGCCTGATTCATACTCCCCTCTCTTTGAAAACACAAACGTCTTGTTCTTCTGTTTCTGCTGACGTTCTTCTACCTCGTCTGAGAGAGAGAGAGAGAGAGAGAGAGAGAGAGAGAGAGAGAGAGAGAGGGTGCTTTTGTTCGTGTGAATCACTGTTTATCCCTGTTAGTTAACTAATCTGCTGCCTGACCAACCAACACAGCCAGAAATAGAGCGCTGTGATATGGGCGGCCGGCCGTAATTATCCAATTTAAAAATAATCAGTTTTAGAACCTTATTATAGATTTAACGAAACAAACTGCCAAAATAAAATTTAAAGACAGCATTAAATAAAATATTGTAACCAAGAAATTTAACATATTTTCGTGCCGTTACCCTAAGTGACCGTTATATCATATCATTGATATTATTAACATTGAATATAAACACTATATATCAACATCATCATTGGCGACTTAGTCTCGGGAGACCCTTGGGGTGTCGTCTGTCTCTGGGTTGTTGGCATCATCTGATGTGGATGTGCAGGCCTATGCGCGAGTGGCAGTCCCTCTTGCAGATTGTGCAGACATACTGGGAAGCCTGGGTTATGGTGGTTGCTGCCAAGTGGCCCTTTCTAACACGTTTCTCTGCCGCCAACTGGCCTCTCCTCGTATCCGCGACTGATATACCCTTACTTACTGTCAGTCTCCAGGTGCCTTGGTCCTCGGCCAGTACTTCCCTACCATTAGGTGGGTGGTCGCATGCCTTCATGTCCCACTGGTATGCATACTTGAAACGGAGTGAGGGGCGGCCGACTCTTCTCGTGCCAGTGGCCAGCTGTCCATATAGGATGTCCTTTGGCAGCCTCCAATCCTTCATGCGTTGGACGTGTCCCAGCCATCAAAGGTGATGCTTGCTCAGCAGGGAGAGCAAGCTGGGAGTATTTGCACGCTGCAGGATTTCGCTGTGAGGGACACGGTCTTGCCAGTTGATTTTCAAGATGCGTTTAAGGCACAGTATACGGAAGGAGTTAAGCCGGCGCTCTTGCCTCATGTAGGTACTCCAGGTCTAACTTCAACATAGAAGGGTGCTGAAAATTAATGCCTGGTGAACTTGGACTTTGATGTGCTCTGTCAACGCGTTGTTTTCCCACACCGTCTTCGTCAGTCGTGACATGATGGTGTTTGCCTTTCCAAGCCTTCTGTCCAGCTCCTTATCAAGCAAGAGAGTGTTGCTGAAGGTTGTCCCCGGGTAGGTAAAGTTGTTGTCTGCTTCTAAGGTGACACCGTTGATTTCGATTGTAGGGGCAATGTTGGTATCTGGGCACGCTGACCTTTGTCTTTTCCAGGCTGATGGTGAGTCCAAACTGCAAGCAGGCATCAGCAAAACGGTCTCCCAGTCTCTGGATGGCTTCCTGAGTGTGCGTCACAAGAGCCGCGTCATCTGCAAAAAAAACATCTCTCTGATGAGCACAACCCTTACTTTCGTCTTCGAGCGCAGTCGTGCCATGTTGAACAGCCTCCCATCGGACCTGGTGTGTAGATATATGCCATCAGTGGATGAGTCAAAGGCGTAGGACAGAAGCACGGAGAAGAAGATCCCGAATATGGTTGGTGTCAGAACGCAGCCCTGCTTCACGCCGCTGTTAACTGGGAAGGAGGTAGAGGAAGATCCATCATACAGGACTGTTCCCTTCATATCTGCATGGAAAGAGATTATCATACTGCGGAGTTTTGGGGGGAAAGCGATCTTACTGAGAACTTAAAAAAGGCCCTTCCTGCTGACTAAGTCAAAGACCTTGGTGAGGTCGATGAACATCATGTAGAGTGGTTGACCTTGCTTTCTGCTCTTCTCTTGGAGTTGTCGTAACGAGCAGATCATGTCTGTTGTCGTCGACCTACCTGCTCTGAAGCCGCACTGGGATTCTGGGTACACACGGTCTGCCAGAAACTGCAGCCTGTGTAGTATGATGCGGGCATACACTTTACCAACGATGCTCAGAAGCGAGATCCCTCTGTAATTATTAGTCACTGCGGTCGCCCTTGTTTTTGTAAAGGGTCACAATTGTGGCATCACTCACGTCTTGGGGGACTGCTCCTTCCTCCCATCAGAGGCAAAGTAGTTCGTGCAGTGATTGAAGCAGTGTTGGTTTCCCACGTTTGATAGCTTCGGGCGGGATGCTGTCACTACCTCGTGCTTTGTCATTTGGGATGGAGTCGATTGCTTTGCTGAGCTCTTCTAAAGTTGGCACTTGATCGAGCTCCTCCATGGTTTGAAGATTCTTGTCACATGAAAATATAAAAAATACTCCTTTTCTGTAAAAGATGAATGTAAAAAAGAGGGGTTGGGGGCAGTGTTGATTCAGTATAAAACCACTAGTTGCACGAGGAATTAACTTTAATTCCTCTGTCAGAATCTTACAAGCATCATTTCAACAAAAATCCTTAGTTCATTTTTATTCATGTCTTTACTGTAATATTATTATCATTTTTCTGCTATCGTTATTGTCGGACAAAAATTTTCCAAAACAACTGTCCAGTGAGACCTACAACTGTACCGCAATCAAATATATTTATATTACCGCATACCAGATACTTGCAGCTCCTCCATGGTTTGAAGATTCTTTATGCTGCTTCGGTGAATAACATTTCTCAGGAGTATAGCTCTGAGTAGTGCTCCACCCATCTGGCCATCCCTTGCCCACGGTCTTTGATCTTCAGAAATTTCAAGGGAGCGACCCCTTTCACTGTTGGGCCTAGAGCCTTCTTGACGCCACTGTACATACCTTGGATGTTTCCGGACTCGGCACTGCAATGGATTCCTTTACAAGTTGTTGCCAGTACTCGTTCGCTAACTGTCTAGCGATGTGTTGGGTGTTGCTTCGGGCACTTTTAAGAGCAGTAAGCGTCCGTTCATTAGGGCATTTTTGGTAGGCTAAAAAGGCTTTTCGCTTCTCCTCGATTAGTGGTTCCATCCTTGATAGGTGTGCGTTGAACCAGTCCTGACTGGGTCGTTCTTTTTTTGCCAAATGTGGACATGGCTGATCTGTAGATGGCACCTTTCATGGCGTTCCACTTGGCTGTAGCGTCGTGCTCTAACAAGTCCTGGAAAGCCTTGCCCAGGGCGGACACATACTCCTGCAACTTGGATGGGACCGACACCTGTGCAGTGTTTATGCGTGGGTGTCCTTTCGGTTTTCAGCGATGTAGTGTCTATGGCTGTAGTCGCTCCTTGGTGCTAACGAGGGTATGGTAGGAATCACAGTCTGCACTGTGGTTGGTTCTGGTGGAGAGGACGCTGTTCAGGTTAGAGCGCCTGGTGATGACCAAATCGAGTTGATGCCTGTGATGGGACCTGGGGTGTTTCCATGACACTTTGTGTTGTGGCTTACCCTTGATAAAGGTGTTTGTTATGCAGAGGTCATGGTAGGTGCACAGCTCCAGTAGTCTCCGACCGTTTTCGTTGGTCTTTCCAGTACCATGATATCCGAGGCAGGTAGGCCATGACTCGTGATCCACACCTACTCTGGCATTGAAGTCGCCGAGGAGAAGTAGTGGTTCATACTTGGGGCATCCTTTGATCTGTTTGTCCAGCTGCCCATATAACTGATCCTTTATGTCTTTTGTAGACCAGAGGGTGGGGGCGTAGACACTGATAATGTTGAGAGGACCTGCAGCAGTGGTGAGGCGGGTGGACAAGAGACGCTCAATGCGCCCTGTGGGAGTTTCAATCAAGTCCAGAAGATTGTTTTTGATGGCGAAGCCCACTCCATGCTGACGGGGCTCCTCAGGTTCTCGACCCTTCCAGAAGAAGTTGTAGTTTTCCTCTCCGAGGGAGCCACTAGAAGCAAACCTAGTTTCCTGGATGGCAGCTATGCTGATATTTAGTCTGCTGGTGAGTTCTCTATCGATGATGGCCGTTTTCCTGGTGTCGTCCACTTCTCTAAGGTCATCGGCGATGCCTGTACACATAGTGAGCACATTCCAGCTTGCAAGTCGAAGAGCTGGAGACTTCTTTTTTGGTTTCTTTTTTCTTTTGTCTGGTGTGGAATTTCCGTCTGCTTGTCATGTGGAGTAACACACAGCGCTCCAGACACCCACTGGAGCAGGCAGACGATGGCGGGTCAACACCTTATTGACTTGGGGATCCCTGGCTTGAGGCGGGCGGTAGTTAGCTCGTGGGACGCGATGATCCCTCCCACCGTCGAAGCTGACCCGTGGCGTCCCTTCCCTACGCCAATCGGGTGGGACTTATAACCCATAAACTGTCAGCTTCCGTGTTGTTTCCTCACTCAGTAGCGAGACTGGAGTGACCTCTCCAGGGCGCAAGCCTGGGCATGGGGTATGGAGATCCTGGGTTGCCCAGACGTCAGAATCTCCTTCTCGTCCTTGCTGGTGGGATCCAAAGGAAAGCTGAACATGACATTTAGCACAGTTTGGATGCAGGAGCAGCCGGAAGGAAGTCGTAGTCGACATCCAGCCGCCTTGGGGGCTCCACTCCGGATTTTCTGTCTGGATTTACTCCCGTAGCCTTTCCTTCTCCCGAAGATATCCACAAGGCAGTGGAGCCATCATCCAGTGGATTGGACTTGATTGGTTTTGAATCATAGTTTCCTTCTCCTAGACAAATTGCCTTGACAAGGCTAACGAGATTCATCTGCCCGGGTTTGGAGTCAGAGTTTCCCTTCTCTTAGACTGGCTACCTGCCAAGGCTAATGAGCCCAGTCTGCCCACCCAGTTATACCGCCGAGCACTCGGTCGCGCCACACAACAGGCTCTGTGTAAACAAAGGGCCCGCGTGAAGGTGCTGCTGTGGGCACAATAGTGTAGGAGAGGCCATATGCAAGAAACCTCCTGTCCATCAGAGCGAGACAGTGGTCCTGCAGAAGTCACTACACTTGGAAAGGAGAGGCTATGAGAGACGCTTCACTTTCCTTGGGAAAGCGGGACGTCAGGCCCAGACCTTGCACCGCCCAACACTATAAAACACTATATAACGTCAACACATACCGTTTGGTTACTTAGTGTAATTCAGTTTCAAGGCGTTCATCAATCCCAAATTATCTTTGCTCTCATATTCCAGAGTTCTGGATATTCTCTCCCTTATGCCTGAGAGAGGGGGTTGGGAAGCAGAGAGATTGCTATCAAACTGTGCATCTTGTTAAATTTAGAAAAAGGGGACTATTAACGTTTTTAGCGTTGTTTTCTTACGTTGCCAATGACTATTCAGAGGAACTTCATAACGTATCTATAACATTGATAATACCATTGAATTGAAACACTTATATATATATATATATATATATATATATATATATATATATATATATATATCTATATATATATATATATGGACGGATCATACTTTAATATGACAAAACTGCACAGCATATACATTTTGTGTTTTTCTAATTAAAAAACCCATTAAAAGCCATGCTGTTTTAATGTATACTGTCTATCTATCTATATATGTATGTATGTATGTATGTATGTATGTATGTATGTATGTATGTATGTATGTATGTATGCATGCATGCATGCATGCATGCATGCATGCATGCATGCATGGATGGATGGATGGATGGATGGATGCATGCATGTATGTATCTATCCATCCATCCATTGAGCCATCCATGTATGTATGTATGTATGTATGTATGTATGTATGTATGTATGTATGTATGTGTGTGTGTGTGTGTGTGTGTGTGTGTGTGTGTGTGTGTGTGTGTCTATCTATCTATCTATAAAGTATGATTTATTTATAATTTATGATTTGATATTGATTATTAAACTAAATATATTTATATGATGCACAAATTTGCCAGCTCGTTTTACATAATCTTAGAAACATTAACGTGCTATCTTGAAAGGGAAAACGTTTTAGTTCTGAGAAATTTTTATAAAAATGGTTGTTATATTTGGTACGCTTCTTAATACATGCTGACCACGATCGTAAGTATCTATGAATCACCTCATTCATAAAATGGTTTGGAAAATATTTTAAGTCTGTTCTAGTACCTAAAGGTAACATTGAACGTAGGACTAAAGAAGTCTGGATACAAATTTATTTTTCACATTAAGCAGGAATTAGATGAAATTGTTTGCTGAGAGTTGAATGTATTGTATTAAATTAGACGACACAGTTACCAATGCAGCCGTTCCACTCCTCCAACTCAACCAAATACCATATAAAACTTCTCTTTCTACATATATGGAGAACATCAACAACGAGTTGGTTTACACAGACGAAACAAGAAAAGAAATCACACACATGATGCGTGCGATTGGATATTCCGTTGGCAAAACTAAGGGAGACAACTTTTAATGGACAAGTAAAGTCTCGAAACAGATACGTATAACAATAATTTAGACGACTTGAAAGCAGGCATTGATAAGTTTAATGTCATTTTAGAAACAATTATTCGTACCTAGATTACAGAGCATTGTCTAGAATTAAAACTATTAATTCAAATAATCGTCAATTATTTGGACATAAAAGTATCTTGCAAGGCTAACAAAGGTAGCAACTTCAGTGATTTATCACATCTCTTTGATTTATTTCTATTAGAAACGTGAAAAAGATGTCCTTGCTTACTTTCATTAAAAGTAATTTCATTAAAACAGACGTCATCAATAAAAATTTATTATTTCAGTTCAAATTTAATTGATTTAATTAATATGTAATATCACATCTGAAGAATATGATTCAGTGGTCTTGGCTATATCAGATATTACGCTTAGTTTTTCTCCATTTTCGTGGCAACAGACGTTTTATCCTTTTCAAGCTCGGCAAAGTCTTTCCCTGTAACATCTAGCGATGTACATTCCAAAATGACTGAATCTGCAACCTGTAAGCCAAATGTTATTAAGTTAGATAACTAGTAACGTTCTGTTGTAAATACAGTCATATTAATTTATAATGTACCATATATTGAACCTTTCCTAACACAGAACACTCTTTTGGAACGTCTTTTCTGATTTTAATTTTGAATAAATAAATATATGGGTTACATTTATATATTTAAGATGTCTTAGGTTCAGTGAACGTCGAAAATGGTTTTCACACCAAGGAATATATATATATATATATATATATATATATATATATATATATATATATATATATATATATATATATATATATATATATAGAGAGAGAGAGAGAGAGAGAGAGAGAGAGAGAGAGAGAGAGAGAGAGAGAGAGAACCTGCTGAAGCGAATCCTCTTTAATCCTGTATGGCACATACAGCAAGACAAGCTGAGCCGATTGTTTATGGACCCAGTATTCGAGTCATGCAAAACTTTCGATGGTGGATTCATTGCCTTCCACATAATGAAATTCAAATCAAATCTAAAACTGATCTACCGATGCTTCTAATGTACGAATTTTATTATAATTCGATCAAGGCATGATACGATGACAAAATCAGAATGTTATACTTAGACACGAACTTACTGGTAATACATTCCAGTATTGATGATATTTACGAGGACAACTCTAAGAGGAATTTGACACAAGCAAATATGGGGTTGATCAATCGTTGTTTGGTAGTCTAGATGAAAGGATCGTAGGGAGGACTAAGGACGAATGTGCGAATTTTAACACATGCATGAATATCAATGGCTATGTCCAACAATGTATTTTATCGCTGTTGTATGGATGTGGGTTTAGACAAAACTATTACGAAGACAGAATGAGTTGATTTAGGCAAAACCTATTCGGAATGTAGAAGGAATTTCACGTGTAAAGATGATATCAAACACACCATGAATGTTTAATGCATAATTTCACACGCGCGGAAAATCGTTTTGGTCGAGGAAACATAGCATGGGTGTGCAATGTAAGTTTGTCCCCGGGGGACACAAACAGCTATGGATTGTCGTTTCCAATGCCATTACAGGACAACCACCGATCGGACAACAATAATTCTGAGCAATGATTGTGCATTCGATGGAACATCCTGTAATTAATCTCGTACACCACGTGCTCTGTTTCTAGGAGGAAGACAACTGGGCTACACCTCTGCTGGCTTTACTTACGCAAGAAGCGATGATTTCAACACCAAATGGAAGCGCGTTGGTAGCCCAGGAATGTCTTTATGGTATGAGATGGTTAATGTATCAACCTGACAGTACCAGGTCAGCATCTTGAGAAAGAGAACCAAATTGTTTATAAGTGCGTCCAACGTAAAGTATTGTGCTATTGCTTTCTGGGCATTGGCAAGAATCCTCTGGTTAAGTGCCTTGGCAGGAGTTTATCCAATTATACGTGTATTTCCGTTATTCAACGCTGCAAAGACCAACCAAAGTTCAGTCACCTACTCGCGAGATGTGCCTTAGATTTATCAATTCATGCATCGAATGATGTAATCTTTCTGCAAGTGTAAGGTTGCATAGTACTAAAGTTTCCTAGTCTGAATGAATGTTGGCACGTCTATCATGAATTAACGAGAACAAGATATTCCGATAATTTCATTGTCTCGATCTAGAAGCTTCATTTCTGTTAGAGGTACACGTGCATATATATGTTTATTGCGTCCGAGACACTTCTTAAATCTTTGGATGTAATATGCTCAGCTTCATTGTATTGTTACACGCACAGGGGTAATCACTTGACCGAGCGGTGTCAAAACCCTGGCGCGAGTCACGCTGGAAGTCATATGTTTATCCCAAATTTCCAAAGACTTCCATACAACTTGAGTTGTAAAATGGAAAGACAGACGTGTCTGCTTTACTTAATAAATTTTGCTCTAATCAATTGGCGACTACAGATGAGACAACTTGCCCAAAAGTCCATTAACTGCACCTTTGCATGGTTTTTCTTCATTATCATCCGATTTCCGTACCGCCAGCCCGTCATTCCATAGAAATTACACTAGTATTCCCTTACTAACTAGGAAATATTTAATTGCGCGACCCTAGGCCAGTCAATCCACAGAATTTCCGGCGTATCACGCTCATATAAATACGCCTATTTTCCACTATGGACACATAAACGGTATCTACCAAGTTCCAACTTATTGATTCCATTATATATAATTTACTGATTTCCAACCATAAATACTGCCATTTCAACCACAATACTATTATACACCGCTGAATTTGAATATGGAATATGTTACTAAAGGGGACAGTCATTCGGCTTGTACCTAAATTCACTACTAACGACCCCAGCATGGATCAAATTCACTAACACTCGGCTCTGTGACGTTTGCTTCTACTAATTGGCTAATTATTTCGGGCTAGCAATATTTCCATGACGCCGAAGACCAAATACTCACACAAATAAATCTAAGAATTGCTTCAAAACGGGGTGCTGTCAAATATACATACTCCAAATTTATTACATTATGTATTGGCAAAGCCAACGGTGGTTAATGAGTATTTGTCTGCGTTTCCGTACACATATAGGTGGGGAAAAAAAGGTTAGGTATCGAAACTTCAAAACATCCAAGATAAATCATCTTGGGGTGGGTAAATATATCTGCAACAACACTTGTTTGAATACCCATACTCCTTCGATATTCGATGTAACTTCAGCAGCTGCTTACGTATTCCAATAACATCTGCGACTTTAGTATGTGGTAACCAGTCTGTTATCGACGCTTATTTCGTTACGGCGTATGTTTATCTCTAATGCCCCTTTAACAATCCATCACGCGATACGTTTTCGACAGTCCGTCCTAAAATTACCCCCACGTCATGGGAGATCCATGTCAACGCAACGGTGTGAACTAAGTTTATTTGACTTTGTAGGCGATGTGATGTCAGTAGAATGTAACTCCGTTGGAGAAGTAATTATCTGTTTCACAATCTGATCATGAGATTGTTAAGGAGAGATCGGCTGTACCTGTTTGATTCATACGGGATTTCATACGGAAGCACTTGACTTATTAAAGACGTCTTTGTTATGCACCCTTGTTTTCTTTTCTCGCTATTGACAACATTATTCAGGAACACAATTCTCTTGTGTACGATCATATAATGCTTGACCAGCAAGACAATTTCTAAAACAACTATGTTAATATATGGTTCAAGTGCATTAATTGGACCTGGTTCCGTGGGAAGAGATTTGAAAACGAATTTATTCGATATATATATATATATATATATATATATATATATATATATATATATATATATATATATATATATATATATATATATATATATATATATATAATTTTTGCGACATTATGGTGTTAAATTAACTAACAATGTTGTCACATACTTTTTTAAAATTCTAAGATATAAAATTAAATTTTAATACGTGCTTTAAGCATTATGAATAAAATGCAAAAAAAATCCTAAATGGGTGTACAAATGAAACGAGTTTTCCGAATGAATTATATGTCCTCAAATGTACTGATGTGTCAGTAGCCCGGATATCACAACGGCACGGTCCAATCCTCCATTTAATAAATTTGGAATAATTCCAGAAGAATATGTTTGTAAAATCAGTAATATGAGTAATTTGTAATTCTAATGAATAGTCAAAACTAAAATCTGTATTAAACACATATGAAGACAGATATTAAAGCAAGAACATAGAAAATAAGAATAGCGGAATACAGTAAATAATAAACTCTTTCACTATATGCACGCTTTTATCTCCACATCTCATTAATTTCCTACCCAATCTATGTCGAAATACATCCTACGTGACACATGTCACAATACCTCAGTTTACAGCAGAGCCCACCTGATTGGACCATCCACCACAACTCAAAGTCGTTAACAGGATTATTATTACAATTAATTTTAAAACTTAGATACAACTATATATAGCACGTATGAAATCTACAGGCACTCACGAAAAGATAAAGACACACTACATATATAAAAACATAACATAAAGTATTATAGAAAGCTTATAGAACTATTTCAAAATTGCATACAAGTTTGAAACAAGGCAAAAACACAAACCTTTTGAAGCAGAGTGTATTTTGGATGATGGTGTTCTTGAATAGGATTATTATCGGCTCTGTTGTAGGCGCAGAGAAGTGCCCATCGTCTTTTGTCGCTTGTATTTTCACTGCTGCTGTATAACAGGTTACAATGGAAAAAGAGAGCGTCACCTGTCGAGATGGATAATAAATACAGCATTAGTACTTACGTATATGTATATCTCTATGAGACATAAATTATTCTTTTAAACGTGTTTTAGATATCTAAACGATTTATTCAAACCTATTTAACCAATTTTATCCTATGACCAAGATGGATTTAGGATATAAAACTATAAGAAGCAACATCGCGGATTCGTTGGCAATGTTTTCACACATTACAGCTGCAGTGCTATGAAATCTTGTGATGTCTAATACATGTAGGGCAATTATTGAAAATATTCCACGAATTTAGGTTCATTTAGGATATGTTGTTTATATTGCTTTGCTAAACTTGCTGGAACTGTGAATTTTGATTGATTCATTAAACAAAAAAGAGCTAAAATAAATGTATTGCCCTGTAAAATAACAAGGTGAGTTTCGTTAATGGGTAAACAAAACTGATTATATTTCATTTCTCTATTTATGTAAAAAAAAAATAATTATAATTTTACAGACGCAAGGGCAAATATAAAGTAAGGAATGTGTTTTGCAATAAATTTGGCACAGAAGTATTAACCTGTTGTCAGCGTGACATTTACATACCATTCGTGATAAATGCGACATCGATTAGAGGAACATAGCTAGTGACTGGATTGAGTTTTGCATTATTATGTGGACAATGCAATACAGTTGAATAATAATGTGGCTAGTTGTTAGAAAGAAAACTTGGATCTGACAGGAATGTGTTTACATTATTAAATAGACCAGAGAAGATAATTGCACACTATTTTAGAAATATGACAGGAAGTGAAAGTAGATGTACCAATCTGTTAACATTTCTAAATAATCATTTTAAACGTTTGAAGCAGCAATCGACGTAAACGACGTCAGCTTCACATATTCTGTGTAAATGTGTCATTGTGATTTCAACAGCATACTACATTTAAACAAACGCCATTGGTTAAAAAATGGTGACAGGTTTACGTGCAAGAAACTAATGCAGATGGGCATATACGGTCATACCAACCAGAATTTTAATTCAACAAATTTGTGCGGAAAGTTGTTGTTCCAGATTTGTTGTACACGCTCCATGTCTGCGCCAGTTTGTCCAGCGACCAGCGTATGCTCGATCAGTCCACATTTATGGGAACTTTCCAGTATCTGTAACAGATGAAAATGGCAGTTTTAGTTTAATCATATTTCATTTAATAAATGTGTAATTAGTGATTACAAGAGGTACATCATATAAGGTAAAAGGCTTAGAACGGCTGTTAACGGCTGATAATGTTTTTCTCTGGTATATTATTAATTTGTTTCGCTTGTTTCTTGAAATATAAAATAGTCATGAGATATTCACACGATACCCTTAACAAGGATGAAAAGATATGACATATCATATGTGAAGATTGTGAATTTTCATTGCAGTATCCGTTTCTTCATTAGTTTGTTCCTTAACTATGACAACGAAAAAACATCAGATCGAGATATTTATCCAGTCCTCATTGTATATATGCATAAGTTCTGTTCTTTGATGTGATTGCACATTTAATTAATAAATGAATTATATAATTGCAAATATTATGCACATGACATTCATTCTTTTTTCAAAACCATATATGGGTCTTGCGAATTTCTTTTCGTGCATTTCCTGATATTATTTACGAGAATGAGAGCTGTTTGGATGACTCATCTTTAGTAATTTATTATGTCCTGATACATGAGTAGAATGCTCATATGCCAGATAAATGCGGAAAAATCATATTTGCAAAAATTAAGATTAATCTTTTTGTCCCCTCCAAGATAAATATTTTACCTGTAAGCATCCATTTTCTCTTTTACAGTCATCAATTGCAATAAAAACAGTCATCATGTCTGGTTTTAAGCAGCCATTCTTATACCTGTAGCTGAAATTAATTGCAAGAGCTTCTTAAACATTTTTTCCCTACCATTCTATGGTAGACCTGTTCGAGAATGTCTACCTGATTCTCGTGACTACACGTTGTTTCAAAATGTTTTATTAAAATTCATTAATTTGGCAAACCTTTAAATTAACATTGTAACATCTATTGGTTTATAAGTGTTCTTTCTTAATTACCCATTATTTATTTTAATGTTTCTCATGTATGTTTGCTATAATTTACTTTATATTGTTTTCATACGTAGGTCATGTCAACATCTCTTAAGAGCGGAATCTGTTCACATATTAGCAGTCACAGGTTCTCCGTCATGGTCATTAGGAAGAGATAGTGATTGTTGCGTATACATTCGGCATTTCCATGAAAGAGAAGAAGACATAACTGCACATTGCAAATTTCTACCAGGCACATGTTGGCTTGACACCACCAGTATACTGCCTGTAATCAACAGGTGCTTCAAGACTTTTGTGAAGTGTCAATATTGTCTGTCAGTTCCAAGTGAAGATCTGTAAATCAAAGTAGATTGTACATCTCACTGATTATTGAAGTGTTTCGGCGCCAGGAATGCTTTTTTTTTGTTATTTAATGTAGGCAGGAAGCACGTTTTGCCCATTTTGTCCCGCAAGTTAGTGGATTTTAAGTACGTAATACTAAGACTAAAAACATGCAATGCATATTATTATTTACCAATTTAACCAAGGGAGGTAACCAGGTAGGAAATAATCGATGCTGTACGTGGCTTTCAATCTTACATAAGATCAGATAAAGACATTCATATGGAATGCATAAAATGCTCTAATTGAACTTGATGAGTTGAGACCAGATGACCTAACTTCATTTAATTCAAATACGCTTTATGGTCAATCGGGATTATGATTCTTGTGTACTGTTTCTTTCTTTTGGTACGAACCAGATCGGGGAATCAGTACATCATACGGTGACAAAGAAGGACACAGGGTCATCTAAGAAAAATATATCATCCATTGCATTAGGTTTATTCAAAAGATTATATAAATTATCCATACTGTCGTGGTATTTTCTTAGATCTGCATATTAAGAGAATTACTCTGGAATTGAGAAACCTATTCAGTTTGCACTGCGTTATGGATGCTGACGGTATTCAGTGCAACCCGGTAACCAAGGTGTGTTCGTGATTTACCAGGTATCTAAGTTATAAATACTTTACAAAAACAGCAACCGCAAACGCAAAACGTAGCGTTGCGAACACAGCCTCTGGCTCTCGCCATGGCCGTTAGAAATGTTGTACATGAGTCCCACCATGTTTACGTGTGTGGGTACATATATATTGGTACAACATACTTTCATGGCGTTGCCATGTACACCGCTTTGGCTCACTAGTTTATGTCGGATTATCATTTACTGGGTGCTGAAAATTTAATTATATTTACTTAGGATTACTCCGTGAAATGTTGAACTAAAGTATGTATGCATTCATGAGTAAACGCAGATCAAGGCGTGCAAGAATGTTAGTTCTGCTTCTATGCTTGAATATATAAATAATAAATTCCGTTTGTCTCTTTCAAAACAATGACATGTCCGTTGTAGTAATATTCAACGACGTTCATAAATCCGTTGGGGGAAAGATCTATAATTTACCGTAAGCCATACTAAATAAAAGAATCCGAATATTCCAGCATTTGATGTATTTGATGTACCTATCTATGTATGTATGTATCTATCTCTCATTATATATATATATATATATATATATATATATATATATATATATATATATATATATATATATATATATATATATATATATATATATATATATATAAAGGAGAGAATAGACACGTTTTAAAAATCAATATGGTAATTAAAAAGTCATAGGTATGTAATTAATAGCATTATAGTAAAAAGTCTTATGTTGATGTTATTTTAAATAATGACGAATAATTATCGCTGCAAATTGTTTTACATTTTGTGTCGTTATGTGAGGGTATAAACATAAGACAAAATATACTGGCAGTATACAAGTTCTCAACGAGTACCCATTATCGTAATTGAGATTATACACCTCTTAATATCTTTTAACGGACTCGAAGGTTCCCTTATGCTTACCTTTGAACGTAAGTCGCGAAAAGATCACTTTAGCAACATACGTAAACAAAGCAAGCTAATTTGCGTCCATTCGTGATATAGTAGGGCATTATATGCTTATGGCGAGAGCTGTTCCCTGTCGAGTACAACTGCCAGTGTTAATTGAATCTATGCGACGTACAAGTTATTAGCAGTAGACAGAGTAGTCTTCCCTTGTCACCGAGTCAAAATTGCTGCATCATTATCAACTAAACTAAGACCATTTCAGGACACATTTTACTTTTCGCAACAATTGCTTCCTTCACTGGCAACTATACTACTTCAAACAGGAAATAACACGTGGTTACATAGGAAGTGAATTTGCCACGTGACAGCCTGTATATAGTCTGATACCCTTTCCAATATATTTCGATATCTACGACAGGGATGGCTCAACAGATAACATACATTCTTGTTCGCTCTATGGAAACCGAGTGTCAACAGACTTGAGTGGCATAATAAATAAAGTATTACT
The DNA here is from genome assembly GCA_030141615.1 of Unio pictorum. Lineage (NCBI taxonomy): Eukaryota > Metazoa > Mollusca > Bivalvia > Unionida > Unionidae > Unio > Unio pictorum. The sequence goes on along the minus strand of JARLTB010000029.1, from coordinate 8,358,430 downwards.
CAGCTATTTAGCTGTGCCATTAATTGTAAGTAAGAATTATAGTGGCAAAACCTGACATGTACTGCAGATCTATTTATATAACTCAATGGTTCGTACATGATAAGCCATTCGAAAGAAAAGTCAAATATTTGTTTCCTTTGAGTGTACAGTCCATTACTGCTGTATCGTAGGCTGTAAATAATGCGAGCATGATGGCAATGTAATAAAAACATTATAAATCCATATACGTAGCTAAGATGTAAATTATATGTAACTTTCTCCACACGAAGAACACTTACTATACTGTTCTATATCTAATCATGACAACTTATCCACTGTAATTTGTTTACCTTTTATCCCAAATCACAACATGATATCCGTTTTGTTAATTTTATCAGTCCTCAGAACACAACATTATAAGATCCATTCTATCGTGTATGCTAATTTAAATTTTCTCTCTCTCTCTCTCTCTCTCTCTCTCTCTCTCTCTCTCTATATATATATATATATATATATATATATATATATATATACATACATACATACATACATACATTTGTTTAATTTTACAGACCAAGGGCCCACTGATAGGTTTGATAAGGAAAGAAAATACCTTCTTACAACATTACAAAGTGCCTATTTACATCTACATCATGCATGCATATACGCAGAAATACAAAGACAGATCATAATACATACTTTTGTGTTTATTTATTCCTTCGGTAATCAAAAGAAGTATGTCTTTCTAAGACTTTATAAAAACTGCAATATTGTTAGTCGTATATTAATGTTTCGTGTTTCGTGAACAAGTTAGGTTAATTTGTGCATGGTTGTGTTTTTATGTTCAAACGAAATGTGCAATAAAATGGGCTGTCCTGCTTCAAACTTCATCGTTATTAATTAAAGATTATTTTATATACTGAATAAACAGTCAGAATGTCTGTATTTAAAAAATAAAAGGTCAACATGCTTTAAAGAAAAATCAAAGATTGATCCATGAACATATATGCAGAATTATTCAAAGGAAATATTTCAAAAAATTCAAACCAGCATCAAAAGATAAGAATTTATAAAGACCGTTACAATGTTTAGTGTGAGAACAGATTACGTTTAAATACTGCCCATACCGCTGCGTGTCCGTGGTATAGTTCAGAGTTAATTTGCCTCAGCATAGTATAACCTTTCATATGATACGTCCCTGTTAAATACAAAACAACCCGACAAGGACGAGACCAACCAGGACGAGACCAACCATCGATAATAGTGATTAAATTGATAAGCCAAACTATGTAGGAGACCGATTTATAAAGGAAGTTGGTCTGACTGAAATTTTAACCTAATATAAACTAACCATTGTAATGTGTAATTAGGACAGTGCTATCTTTCACCGCTAATATCATGGACCTTGACTAGTTGTATCGGTATTAAGTCGCGCATCATTAAATATATCGTGACTTATCACGATTTGTAGCAATGATATCTGATAGTGCGATGTTATCCTAGATAAATCGTCCTACTTAATATATAGATAGATTTTAGTGACTGGCAGGAGGATCTATTAGTAGTAACAGGGGACACTCTAGCGTCCATGACATCTCAGACAAAAAGGTCGTGGGCAACTCTATCGTCCTTGGGAATTTAACATGAGGAAATGTAACATGGAGTGAATAGGATCGCTTTGGCGTCAATGGCACCGTGATGTTGAAAATGGGTATATCAAAATTGGCTTCATCGTGAATCTAACATGGTAATGTCACCAATAGTTCAAAGGGAATTGAACATTTCTTGGTTCTGGATAAAAAAGTTTAAAATATTAAAGTTTATACCTTCCAAAAAGAGCTCACTTTATATACAACAAATACGCATTTCATATAATAATGACCCTTTTCATGGAACATTTAATATCCATTATTAATAAAAAAGCTAAATCAAAACAAGTAACAAACAATCAAATAGGACATAGTACACGTTTCTCACACACGTTGTTTAAAATCGGGTCAGCTATCACTTGTGCCCCATCGTAGATGTTTCCCATTACGTACCCCCTTTCTTTCGTAAATCTGCTGTTATGTAAATTGTGCAAGATAAACTTATCGATCAGCAGATCAATGGCGGTTATTGTGTTCTTCCAATGGAGGGGCAACGTACGCCATATAAATGGTCACTTTTCCATTGGGGATGTCAGATTTTTCTCTCATCGTCTGAACGTTCTCAATTGACCTCAATAGTTTGGAAGAAGTTAATTCTGCAGATGTACTCAACCTGACAGATACAGAAGAGTTCACACTATCATGATACATAGATAGGCTCAAACGACTTGGATCTTTGACTTGAAACTGACGCTTCATTTCCTCTAATAGTGAGTCAAATAGGTCCGTAGTTAAACCTGCTGATTCTTAGCTGGAACATCAGACGCAAATATGTGGTGTAAGCTGTCGTATTACATTTTGTCCAAGTCGCTCTCATTTGGACCTTAAGGTCTGAGTACTCCTTTCCTTATTGGACGCGCTTTGACGGTATGGTGTTGAAAGAGGTCGATATTGTTTGTTCTTTCGCTTATTCATCTGCGTAGAGTGATCCATTTATTTTTCTCGACGTTTGTCCTCGCAGTAAGGTGTCGTTCATGGAAGTCGTCCCTTTTTATACTGGGTGATATCAGCGTGTCTATAGGATAAAGTCTTTTAGTCTGGAATTCTCACTGGTTGCACATAATTTTTCATGGCGTTAGTAAATAAACAACTCGGATGTGGTGCTGTTGGGTTTTGTGATCGTTCGGCATAGTATCGCACTAGAGTTTCTTGTTGGACTTGAGTCTTACACTCGATACTTGGTATGTGAAAGGATTCATCTATCTTTCTTGGCAATGTTAATTACAATGAACTATTGGTCTTGGACGTTTCCCATTAAATATGCTGACCAATATCGACGGGACCGTACGGTAAAGTGAAAAATGATTGGGAAGCCTCACTCTCTTTTGGCACACGATTTGATACACTTTTTCCAAAGGTCGACTGACGATTTGATGTGTGGGTAAACGTATAATCTTGTGCGGTTCGTAGGTGGTCACTCTACAGTTTTCATCCTGTCCAGACTGCAAGGCTTCCTTCAATACCTCAGAGTTCAGTACTGGACTTGTGAGATATTTGAGAGTTAATCCTTTCACTTTACACTCGGTGTGCATTTCACCGTGTGGTCCACGATATTCGTAGCCGTACTTTTTAGGACCGCCATTTGCAAAACTTAGAATCTTGTCGTCGGGATTTTCATCTGTCCATGCTCCCAAACGGACTCCTTCGATGTCAGGATGACGTTGATTGAGGCGATCGATGTAGATGCAACTGTGCGTGTGAAAGTACAGGACGCGATCATATAACAGTTCTAAAGCTTCGTACAATTGTAAGCGAGCAGTAAACTTCTAACAGTTGGTATACCAGGTCTAGAGCTTTAAACAATTCCAAGCTGACCAACGTTCATGTCAAGGCGCGTTTTTCCTGTGTGTGCGGACAAGGTCGGTCTTGGTTGCACGTTTCGGCACAAGTACGACTAAAAGGAAACATCAGTTTACCTTGGCAATGGTGAGGTAAGACGGATGGTACAATGACGTGTTTCAAGATTGGAGTCACAAGGTTTCTTAGGTATTGTGCACGGATACCTTAATTTACTCCAGTCTACAATGTCATGCTCTGTTAATAAACAAACGAGAACAAAGTTTAAAACTGCTTTAATTTACTGCATTCCTAATATATTATTCAACATTACTCATTCCCGTGTCCTCTTCTCTCTTGTTTGATTCATGCACCAGACGTTATCAGCCGTGAAACATATGCATAATAAACAAAAGAGAACAAAGTTTAAAACTGCAATCATTCACTTCATTCCTTTCATGACTCAACATGACTCAGTCCCGTGTCCTCTTCGCTCTTGATTGATTCATGCACTCCATTAGTCATGAAACAGATATATAAAACAGATCTAAGATTATTATTGTGATGGTTTACTTTACGGCAAGTACCTGAATACAAAGACTCATTCACTGTCTTCATCAAAATCAACGGTGTTTTAATTAAAAAGTACAGATCAACTTTGTCACGGCTTGCAGATCCAATAATATATATCTATATAACTAACTTATCTTTAAATCAGATGAGAGTGGACTATAGCGAGGAGTCATTATTCATTCTCTGATACCACTGAGATCCCAATATAATAGGTGCAAGCCGAAGTGAAGTAAAGATAAAAGAAAATGACGACAAAGAAGATAACTGGATATTACACACCCATATCATTTTAGAAGAAGAACAATATAATAAAAGCCATACTTCGAAAACAAGAGAGGTTATGCCGAATGAATGCGAACCTATTCACGTTGAAATACAGTCTTATCACCTCCATTTCTGATGATGACAGCAAAACTGGATATAATACAAGTATTTACCAATTTATAACACTTTATATAGGGCATCCATATCTAATATGACTCAAGCGGAACCTTCTCGTTCTTCTCTTGTCTCACGATATGTTGCAAGGTGTACCGGCTTTATCCATATATGCTCTAAAAAAGCAACAGAGAAGAGTGAAGACATGAAGCTTTGTAAAATTTAATAAATACATTATTTACCGAGACTACAAAGTAAAAACAAATAGTAAAAAAGAAGAAGCGGCATTGCGAATAAAATCCAAATTTTGATCACAGAATTAAAACACAAGTCCTATCAATGAAAAGTTCTAAGCCAATCACAGTTAAAAGCCAGATGAAAATTGACGACGGAAGGCACTGACAAATGCAGTGCTGATGTGTCAACAGTCTCTTGTTCAATCACAGAAACTATTAATCAAGTTTTGAAATCTGTATAAATTTCGGTAATATCTTTGCCCAAGAATTAACAGAGCACGTTAGTATTTCAAGAGAAAAACAATCATTTGAAATTCAATAATATGAGGAAAATAAAATGTCAAACATAAACTTAACACAACATAAAACAACTTATCTTCTGATGTGCTACATGACGACGGATATAATTTGTATCATAACATCAGTTATAAGACTAACTAAAACGAAAAACAGATTCCTGGATAGGGGCCAAGAGTTCATCAGTCGAGCAAAAATAGATCTTTGTTTACAAGCTAACACGTGCCTCATGTCACGTAGTCCAGTTCTGATCTTGACTCAACTAAATGATTCTTACTCTGAGAGAGAATTATAAATTTTAAACAATTTGTTTAGCAAAACTGTCACTGACATACATACAAGGTCAGCAACAAGATACAACGTTTCAATTCTTTACAATGTCAAACCCAGTAAACAATGTTACGTTACAATAGCACGTAATGGAATAAAATAAATTAAAACTAACAAACAAACGAACAGATTAAATATACACACTACAAATGGATACTAGTACGTGTTTAAATGGACATGTAGGACAGAGGTTACGTCGGTTCCTTGGATAAGATGTACTAACCCAAGAATTTAAAACAATATTGCAAACGGCAAGCAATTCTTCAATTTAAGGGACATATGCCATCCATCCTTACCAACTATTGTGAATGTATATTCTTCTAACGTAAAAGTACCCATAATACAACAGTTCATTAAAAAATTCCTAAAATAATTATCAATCCAGTATGAAAATACTACTTGAAAATATTTAAAGGAACTGTTCTGTTTCGTGAAAACGCTTTAGACGAACTTATATAACCTAATTTCTGGGGTCACAACACTTTGATCGAGACAGAAGAAGGAGAAACGACGACATATACTACCACGGTTTTGGTAGCTAAACAGATGTGCAAGATGTTTGAAGATATCCAAACGGCACCTGATGAAATACTTGTAACTAAACGTATATACGTAATTGTTGGTATGATCAACTATATCTATCCGACAAGAAATGAAAGTTTGAGTCAGACGTATTATGTGGATGCCTCATGCATCAGAATGAACAGTTATAGGAGTGTTTAAAGAAACGAAAAGAGAAGCAACATAAAATGTATTATCAAAAGGAACCAATTATCCCTGCTGAAGCAACTTTGCCAACTACATCTGCGCTCCACTCCACTTGTCAAACATGTAACACATCGCAAGTTACACAACCTTGTACTAGAAACCAATTCTCGTCAATAAATCCTTTGACTATCGTAAATAAACGAAAAAGTGTGACCATCAGACTCACTGTAAATTTGCTACAGTTGGGGACGACGATGCATCTTCTGGAACATAAAGTTGAGTTGGATCTCTCTAGAGTGAAAATAGTGTTTGCATTCCAGGAAAATACACTTCATGATGGCTATCACGGAATTGTATAAACCTTTTTGTTTATTTATTAAATACTTGTACTTTCGGTTTTGATGTACAGCGATACCCGAGGTTGATTACTCTATATTATGTCATATTTCAAAATAGTGAGTTCGATCATTCCTATGCCGCACATGCGAAGTGCTTTCGATGGGAAAAACCTAATGCCTTCAGTGCACACACAATATCTGTGAATAAATACCTCACCGTTTGTAAAGCTCTTTACATTACGGATTGTCTTGTCAGTGAGCGTGTCTTCTATAAGGACAGCTGTAGAGTCGTCCGGAGCGTCCGTAGCTGTGTTCAGTGTCTAGTGTGTCCGGTGATGTCTGGTTTTGTCCGGTATGGTCCAGAGTCTAGAGTCCGGTGTGTCCAGACAATGTAGAGCAGTCTGGAGTATCCAGAGTGGCTAGACTGACCAAGCATTTCAAGTTAAGCTTAACTTTTTATTTATAGCAGCCATGGAGATGAAATAAAGTGTTCTGACTACTTAGTGTATCTCCTTGCGTATCATATTGTAGCCGTGGGCTAATTTGGGGGTTCGTAAAACCTATTGTATATTTCGGGAATGTAAAGATAAGTTGTATGTATGACCTTTTTCGTTAGCATAATGTCACTATGAGTGAATTCATTTTACTATATGAGTAGAATGTTTACATTGTTTGCTAGCTGACTAAACTGTATCCATCTTTCCACTGTGTAGTCACTGTGAATTATGTGTGTATTTTGTAGAGCAATTTGTTTATTATTACATTTTATGCGTTCTAATGTTAATTAATCCGATATTTGGATTAAATATACACGCACAATATTCATAATTTATTGCTCTTTAAAATAATACATTTTTAAACATTGTATTTATCTCATCGTTAGAAGTGTTTTGTTTTGAATCTGTAAATCCCACCCGGTTTTCTTGTTACAAAGGCTAAATAAATACAAATAGGCTACATATGGAGCACCGCAGCAACAATAACAGCAACTCCGACAAGTGCAATGTGAATATTGGTCAAAAAAAGTTGTATTGGTAGCTGCATATGACAGGAACAGAGATGCTAATCAGTTTCACTACAAACTCTCCGTCTCTGCTAATACTTGGGGCGGAAACAAGCTGTACAATATATGCACATAATCAACTGTCATGCAAGGTGTTGCAGATTGTGAGTCGTGGTAGGTGTGATAAGTAAATGCAACTCTTCTCAAGGCTAGAATTTAGGCTTTTCCTAAATTGTAAATGCTGATAAATATTGAAAAAACATTTGATCATGCATGGATGTTTACTTGCGTATATGCGCATGTGTATTTGTGTGTTTGTCTTCCAAATATGATGAAACTTCAATTATCCATCCACTCTCACATTGTATACAGGCACGTTTGTGTATTTCTGTACACATTTGTCAATATATATATATATATATATATATATATATATATATATATATATATATATATATATATATATATATATATATATATATATATATATATATATATATAAGTAGTAATATGGGACGATCTGGCGACAATGGAAAATCCAGTCAAAAAAAGCTTGGGACCTTCTGGCGACAAGGGGAATTTAACATGGGAAATATTATTTGTATTTGGGACTGTCTAGCGACAAGAGAAAAAGAGGCAAAGAAAGCCAATATCTTTTCGAGGCATATGAGTGGCCCTGAAAAGGGCCGTTATGTGTAATGTTAACAATATCTTATTAACACAGAGGACATCTCACAGATCCTCTTCTCTTCCTGAAATTTCTTATCACTGCGGGGCCATAGAGGAGAACTCTCTTTAAACAACCTTGCCTCTCCACATATATCCTTCTCTTCCAAAGGCTGTATCAGTCATATGAGTGATAGTCCACGATGATCTGACATACATGGGTAAAGTCAGTACGAAATAGCATAGTAAAAACAAGGGTAGAAGATTCTGCGTTGGTCCACATCTTGTGATGAGAAACAGATGAAGCGAATGCCGTGAACTGCAGTTATTTATAGGGGAAGAGTGGATCGAAACGGATTGAGTGTATTATCCAATACAAACGTGCGTTACAAAAGTCAGTCAGTCATCCAATCGGAAGAGAGCAGTCTGTGACGTCACCTTCCCTATATTGATGTACTAGCGTCTGTGCGCAGTCAATCGATGCGACAGAGTTTTCAATCATATCGGACACTAAGAAGACATTGAATTGGGGTGAGCCAGTAGTAGAGACAGCAAGTAATGGGACAGCAGTGACTACTAAAGTCAATACAAATCTACATCCAGAAGAAGTTGATTTTAACTGGGATATTGTGGATTTTCTAACATGACAAGAATTTGTTCCGGAACCTTCATTACCTTCTGCTTCTTCTTGTGTACACGTCGATGATTTTAAGCAAAGACAAAATGAAGAATTGGAGCGATTTTTACAACAACAGAAAGTAGAAGAACAAGCTTTTCTTATTCAAAAGCGGGAAGAAGAAGAAGCAAGAAGGAAACCCCAGGAAGAAACAGTAGCAGCAACAGAGAAGAAAGAAGACCATGGACAGAAAGAGAATAGTGAAAATCAAACGGTCACGACGGTACTTTTAGATATTTTAGCAGAGTTAAGGAGTCTGAAACAAATGTATCAGACTTTTTTATCATGACCGAAGAGAAAAAGACCTCGAGCTAAACAACTCAATCTAACTGTGACTACGTCTACCATACCACCTTTAGTGATTTCTACCAAATCATTGACAGGAACCACCAGTCCAGAAGTAGGCCTTGGCGTGGCAAAGGCTTAAGACAGATAAGGATGGTTACGTCACGTTTCTGAGTTTGTTTTGTTTTAAACAAACAAAACACCAACGGTCCTATTCAGGGCCACTCAAATTATTTCGAAAAGAAATACTATTTCAAATGCCTAATTCAATGAAAACTCAAAAGTCCTTTTTTATTTTTTTTTTAAACCCATGATGTACGTGTGAGTGAATGAATGTGTGAGTGTAGGTTCTTATTCTACAAAATCAAAACCAGGAGACACTTACGTTTTTTCTGTCTGGTGTATTCTGGTACAAACGTTACAATCCAATATCACAACATAATATAACACAAAACCACTTTAAAATGTTCATAGTCTCTTCTGTTCACTCTTTCTGTTTCTTTAATTTCTTTACTGTCACATGTTTTCTTTTTCTTCTTCCTCTTCACTTTCGTTTCGTCTTCTTTTCTTGTGTTTGTGAATATGTCGGGGTTCTTCCGTGGGGGAGGGTACCTCTTCCTCCTCGTCCTGTTCAGAATTCCTCTCCCCCTCCTCCTTCTGCTCCTGTTGTTTATTAGGGCAGTTTGGAGACCAATGTCCTTTCTCTTTACAATGATAACAGGTATCTTGACTTTTGTCTCTATTGGCACCTTTTTTGTTTTTGTCACGATCTGGACATTCTGTAGTCCAATGTCTTTTCCTTTTTACAGATATAGCAAGTATCTTGACTTTTATTTCGAAAGGTTGGAGAGTAGTTCGTCGGCTTGTCTGAAGAAAACTTTCGTATGACACCACGTAAAGCTCTGATCAGAAGTTCAACTTGTGTAGGTTCTTCCATCGTTCTGGTCAATGTGAGAATAAAATGAATACTGAAAGGTTAGACACTGACCCTTTATATATGCACGGATCGGACATGAATATTAGGGTCATGGTCTTTAAAATGTAGTCATTTGACTTTTTGCAGACAAGATGAAAAGACCGCATCATGTTGTGGAGAAAGGAGAAGACAATAAGAGACAGAAACGTAATGTATCGCCTAGCACAGTAGCTGAAGTCTAGGCTCAAATTCATGCCAGTGATTTTGAAGATGAAATGAGTGAGCCCGAATCCACACCCAGACAATCTACGTCCAAGCAAAGTTCACCACCTTTAGCAAACCCTGAAAATTACTATCACATTCTAGAGACGGAATAGCGTTCCTCTCGAACATTTAGAACAACGGCTTACACGTATGCAGTAAAGTTTAAAGATTTCAAGTCCAATGAACCTTTGGAGAATACAGAAGGGTTCATTAGCGAGGTGTGGGATTCTGCGTTAACTACACTGAAACAGTAATGTCAAGCCAAAGAAGACGATCGCTTGAGACTTTCTATTCATCAGGATAATTTGAAGTGTCCCGTTTGGATCGAGTTTAGTAGCCCATCACAATTAACACCTTCCAAAGTCATCGACAAAATTCAACATGTGCAACAATCCAACGACAAGTTTCACATCACCGATGGAAAAACCACACTGTTCATGACCCACGTGTCTCTTCCGCAGCGGACCGGACAACGCAAAAAAGTGTTTTTGGTGGACAGCCCTCGCAACACCAAAAGAAGCCTCGTCCAAATTAAGAATTTTCAAGACCAGATGTGTTTAGCCCGTGCCATCGTCGTGGGACAAACGTATGCCGACAAGAACGAGACGGCAGAATGGAAAAGGGCCTGGAAAACTATTCGACGATCGGACCGAAGCAAACAACAAACTGAAGCAGTAATACAGTTAAAGCAAGCATGGATATCCAAAGACACCCCTTGCGGTATTCCAGAAATGCAAAAATTGCAAGGTGTCTTGGCTCCACATTACACATTGAAAGTACACCCTCAAGAAGTGCGTGGTACTCTTTTGTTTCGAGGCCACAATTTCAAAGACGGAAAATACATTCACGTCTATCATCACGATGGTCATTTTGATACCATTACCAGTATTGCTGCATTTCTGGGATACGGTTCCTACTGTGAAAAATGTGACTATGGATATAACAATCGAGAACAACACAAGCATTGTGGATCAATATGTGAGGGATGTTTGGCCTCTAAACCTTATCTGGACAAAGGACAAGAAAGAGTGCATTGCCCTGTTTGTCAAGGCACTTTTGTCAGTCCTACCTGTTACCAACAACATTTGAAGAAGCAAGGTTCTTAGCAGAAAATTACGTGTCAGCTTTTGAGTTTATGCCCTACATGTGGACAAGGCATATGTACCAGTAATGCCACGTTTCACGTTTTCCAAGGTAAAAAACGATGTCACATTTGTCGCCAAATCGTGGACTTCGAACACGAATGCTACATTCAAAAATATCAATCCAAACAAGAAGATACCCGGAAGAAAGGGAATTTGTATCATTTTTTATTTCGAATGCATAGAAGAGACCGGTATTCACATTCCTAATTTCTGCGTGGCTCATCGTGCGTGAGAGAAGTGCATCTAAGAGCCTATCTTTAGTCATTGCTCTCACTGCAGCAAGATTCCTGGAGGACGTGAAAAAACATTTCGAGGGTCAAACACGCTAGCCGATTTTTCCCAATGGATCATAAACCCCATCGACGAAACGTGGAGTCCAGAAGACATCAAACATTACGGAGATTGTCATCACCATGCCACGGTAATGGCTCACAATTTCTCGGGATACGATGGGCAATTTCTGCTCAGATACTATGCGGAACAAAGTACCGAACGTCCTCAAGTGACTTTAAACGGAGCCAAAATGATTTCTATGCAAGTAGGACACGTGCAGTTTAAAGATTCAATGAGTTACTTGGTCATGCCTTTGAGTCGCATGCCTAAAACGTTTGGAATGACAGAAATGGCGAAAGGTTATTTTCCACACTTTTTCAATACCGAAGCCAATCAACATGTCGTTCTACCCCATTTGCCTGAGGCTGACGACTACGCCCACGATAACATACAAACCGAACAACGAGAAGCTTTCCATGCTTAGTACCAGACTCCCGTCTCGGACCCCTTTGACTTTCAAGAAGAAATGTTAAACTACTGTCGATCTGACGTGGACATTTCACGACGTTACTGTGGAAAATTTCGAGAATTGTTCATGAAACACGGAGGGATAGATCCTTTGAAAGAAGCTTGTACCATCAACAAAGCATGTTTCTTAGTGTACCGAAAACGATTCATGCCTGAAAATACTCTAGCTTTCATCAGCCCTCAAACGACGAATTTAGTCAAACGTTAATACTCGGTCGAAGCCCTACGCTGGCTACATTACTTGTGCAACACGGAAGACAAATGGATCCAACACGCTCGCAACGGAGTAGACGAAAAGACCATCAAAACGTATTCAGTGGATGGCTGGGACTTAGAAAACCCTCAGATCGTGTACGAGTTTATCGGATGCTTATTTCACGGATGTCCCATGTGCTACCCTCAACGTGACACCAAAAATCGGAAAGGTATTTTTGCAGACTACGTGGATGCCTTTTTGAAACTAAAACAAGAAGCTAGCGACTATCCTTCTTGGTGCCACACTCCCGAAGACCAAAATATATTCAAAGAAAAATATCAGGAGCAGGAAGGTATCACTTAAGACCACATCGAGATAAACGAAGGAAGGCGATCATTTGCCAAAGTGATGTTAAATTGCTTGTGGGGTGAAATGGCACAACGACCGTCTTTACCCAAGACGGAGCATTTGTCCGAATCTTCCCGTTACTTCCAGATGATTCACGACAAAACCAAATACATTAAACACGTGGACGTCATTCGATAGGACTTGATCTTAGTCAGTTACGAAGAAGAACTAGACTTTGTAGAAGCCGACAAATTTGGAAATGTCATCATTGCGGCTTACGTGACAGCCCACGCTCGCTTAAAATTGTACGAAGTGTTAAAAGTGTTAGGAGATCGTGTGTTGTATTTTGACACGAACAGTTGCATCTACATTCACCGACCGAACCAGTGTAACCCTGCCATCGAAGGAGACCATATAGGAGCCTGGACCGATGAACATCCCGACGGCAAGATTCTATGCTTTGCAAGTGGCGGTCCTAAAAATTACGGCTACGAATACCGAGACCCACAAGGAGAAATGCATACTGAATGCAAAGTGAAAGGATTGACTCTCAATTATCGCACCAGTCGAGTGGTGAACTTTAACGTGCGTCAAGAAGCCTTACAGTCTGGACAGGATGAAACTTTTAAAGTGACCACCCACGAACCGCACAAGATTGTCCGTTTACCCACACACCAAATCGTCAGCCGACCTTTGGAAAAAGTCTATCAAATCGTGTACCAAATACGAGTACGACTTCCCAATCACTTCACTCTACCGTACGATCACGTCGAGATTGGGCAGCATATAAAAAGGGGCATCGTCCAAGACCAATAGTTCATTTGTAACTACAACAACCAAGCGAAAGAAGACGAATCCATTTAAACAGACATCATTCAAATTTGGGAATTCTCAAGTGGAGTGTGATGCTAAACCTTGCGATTGTAGTGATGTCAGACGCTGCGACCTTAACGATTCAGCAGGACATCGTTGGAACATTGCTATGACTATTACCCCTATATCTACCATGGAAAGTGATGCTGTGAGTGTTAAACGTGATGGATGCGAAAGCTGTGCAACACGTTATCGTGGACTCATAGGAATTTCATCTTACCTACATCGAACTGAAGTGAGGAGAGTCGAATATTCGTTCCTTACGAGCTTGCCTGAATGCTGTCACTTTAAAAGTCGATTCCAAACCTTCAAAGATAAATGGCTAAAATATCTGCCTGGACTAACTCCTGAAGAATTAGCCAGACCCGGATTTTTCTACTTGGGCGAAGGGGATAAAGTCAAGTGTTTCAGTTGTGGTGTGTCAATTTACGAGTGGGAACAGAAAGATTCCGCTTACCTGGAACATGCTCGATGTTCTCTGAATTGTCAACACATACCTTTAGTGGGACCTAGTGATTGAAAGTAACAATACTGGTCCATGTCGTTTAACAAACCAGTTTGGGTTGGAAACAAACATAGACCAATATATAAACCCTCTATAAAAACATAATATTCAAGGATTACCACAAGAAGTGCTAGAGAAGATCTACAAGGACGTTTGGCAGGGCCTTGCTAAAGAAAAATCTCAATGGGTGACTGTAGAACGTTTGTGTCGTTAAATTCACAAGCGGAAAGTGACAAAAATCAACCAACGTGTCAATTTTTGTCTGGATCAAGTCTACCTTCCACAGATTCGAATTTAGTTCGTTTACATCTGAAGACTTTTTTGATCATTCTTGACCGTTATCCTGAATGGCAGTGGGACGAAATTACACATTATATTAATCACTTTCCCTTTTGGAGAAGATTTTAAATAATTCTGTGCAGAGTATACACTTATGGTCTTCGACATAACAAAGTATAAAATAGAACGACCATGCCACAACCTTTATCACATGTGATCAAACAGATTCCGTGGAAGGATATCAATGAGAATATTCATACGGTGAAGGATTACAAACACTTATTACAAGAACTGTGTCCCATTAATTGGGGTCGACGTGTAGTGTGTGTTTTAGTGAGTTGCTTTCTGGGATTTCGTTTACCTGTCGATTCCTTGTGGACACTTTACGAACACTACCTACAAAAAAGACACTATGTTTACTCCTTTAAATGTCCACGAGAGACTCATTCTGTTAAAAGCCTTACGCTTTCATCTGGATACGTCTCGACCTCTACAGGAAAAAAAGATTCGTCAACTTTTACGTACGGAAGTGGTGTACGAAGATGTGTGTGTGTGTGTAGCTTGTGATTTACACTTTCATTGGACAGATGTACGTGACTGGAAAAGTTGGGATTTTGAGGCTTGGACAAACAAATCATCTCATTATGCTCAAACATTGTGTTCGTGAAATCCATCGTCGAGTGAAAAAAAATCACATTTAAACCTGTGTTAGTGACAGTGCCAGAAAAAGAAAAAGAATCTGTCACCTAGGACAATCAGTCTGTTCAAGACAGGACTGTCATGGACATTCCCCCACAAAGACCCTTCCGAGAGGACACCTATGTGACTGTACCCAATGTAGAGACTATAAGAACATTACACACTACCTCTAGGAAACCTTCGTTACCCAAACAATGTTGTACAGTGACTTGTTTATATGCCACTTTGATCGTTTCCATGCGTATTTTATTTCTGTACTTATCCATTTGGCTTTTATGTATTATTGTCTTTCGAGTTGTTCCAATTTAAACATGCATTGAAATAAACGTGTCTTGAAAAAAAGTATGAAAACCTCTTGTCTTGTCTGTTTTTGTGTCATTAGTGTCATACCCAACAATACTATGGCTAATTCTACTATTTCTACTCCATCCTCCTCGACATTCAAAGTCATTGACGAACACTTAGATCATGCTAGTTGGTAAGCCTTGTATCTTTGTCATCCTTTTAACATGTTAATTGCTGGACCTAGCGGTTCAGGCAAAACCGAATTTGTCAAACGTTTGATCGAACATAACATCATTTGATCGATCGTTCACTTCAACTCATCGTGTGGTGTTACAAAGAGTGGCAATCGGCATACAGCCTCTTGCAAGAAAGTCAAGGTGATTCCATTGTGTTTGTGGAAGGCATTCCTAGAGAAGACGACGGAATCGTGTCTGGCCCTAGTTAAACTCATTGGGTAATTTTTGACGACATGTTATGAGAAGACGAAGAAGAAATTAAACTGTGGTTGACGCGTAAAGGGCATCATCGTAATGCCAGTGTCATTTACATTACACAAAATGTATTTCAGCAAAGTAAAGCCCATTGTACCATTAGTCTCAATGCTCATTACGTTGTCTTGTTTAAAAGTTCTCGATATAAATCGCAAGTGGAAGTCTTAGCCAAACAGTTAGGAACACCTTGGCTGACTCGTACGCACAATGATGCCACTCAAGCGCCACACGCGTATTTACTCGTGGATTTAAAACCCGTCACCCCGGATTATTTGCGATTTCGTACCGATTTGTTTCACGACTGGTGTCAAGACGGAGGATCTGTAGTGTACACGTCCTCGTCGTCGACATAACAATATGAACCACTAAAAAATCTATACAAATCTCGGTCACTTTGACCTTGTCTCATACATCGTCAACATGAAGTCCCTTCAGTCTCATCTTCCTTCCCATCAAATTGATTCGTGCCTTGTACGGTATCAGTCGCGAAAAAAATCTACAAATACATGCTCACGTCTTAGAATCTAGTCTCAAAGAAGTATTACGATAGTTTACGGTGACAGAACGTCAAATACTGCAAGGTATCATTCACATTCCACATCAAACCAAACGCTTTTTTGACAGAAACAAAGTAGCCTTGACTCAACTGGTCGATCCTCGCATCGACACTCAAATCAAAAAGCAAATCACATTGAAACCTGGAGGCAGTGGTTTTCTAGGAGGTGTCATCATTCGTTCCCTTTTAAAATGGGATCCCAAAGCTCCCAATGTTCACCCCAAGAAAAAAAAGCCAAACGATCCCCTAAGGAAAAGAACAATGGTGTCAAGAACAAAACACAGAAAAAGAAAAGTCCACAGAACAAAGCTGTCACCCGCAAAAGAGGCCCTTCGGCCAGGACACAACCTTACCTTCGTAAACCACGACCTGCATCACCAGTGACCGCGTCTCCCAAAACGTCTCCTGCACCGGCGACACCCTCGTCCATATTAGCGGCAGTAGCAGCTACTCACAAAGGACCTGCCCCAAAAGTCAAAGTCCAAGAAAAATCTGGCATGTTAAAGAGTTTACTGGAGTTGTCCAAACAAGAACTGTCCCGATTTAGTCCATTGCGAGCCCCTTCACGACGTGTATTACCTGTCATGAAGTTGATACGACGCAAAGATAATCAGTGGCGTCGCATTCCAGTATAAACCTCACTTGAGGACAACAACGGGAATCAGTATTTTCTGTGCTACTGCTGAACACTCCAATGATTCCCCCTCAAAAACCTGCACACCACAACCCTCGGCTTTCTGCTGTCCAAAAAGGAAAAGGAAAAAGGCGATTTCGTCATCCCAAAAAACTCTTAAAAATAAACATCGACACGGTTTTCGTCAAAGGGTCCAAAAGAAAATACCCGTCCGTGAAAAGAAAAAGATGGTGCAACGCGGAGGATTTTTTATTCCTCGTTTGTTAAGAGACCGACTGATGCCAGTTATAAATCAAGTGATGGCACAACAAAAAAAAAAGAAGATGAAGGGTGTGTGTTCCAAGTCATTGACGTCAGTGGTATTGTGGAACGAACAAGCATAAATGTCACTTCGCAGAAAACATTCTTATTCACTCCACAAAAGAAAGAAAAGGACAGGACTACCTCCTCGTTTAGCCAAACACGGAGACGTGTCCGTAATGTCCAAAGACTCTCCACCCATGCGAGAACAAATCATTAAAACGGCCTCCAAAGATGTCATCGATATCGTGTGCGAATGTTGTTTGAATGTCCTGAAAGGCACGATACCTTTGTCTCCATACGAGAAAAAAATGCTTAGCCAAACATCGACACGTTCTTCGTCAAATGGTCCCCCCAAAAAATACCCGTTCGTCAAAAGAAAATGATGGTGCAACGCAGAGGATTTTTTCCCTTTCTTCTTCCTGTGTTGGGAGGATTAGCGAAAGCCGGCATGGGTATATTGTCAGGTTTGGTACAAGGGCTGGCACAAGGGATATCCAAAAGTTGATAATTCCAGAAGATAAAAGGGGCCTATGGAGCACCACAATTTCAGACGTAACCATTGGAAACCCATGGAAGGACGAAAACTGACTTTAGTCCCTTACAAACGATGGATGTAATACCATCGTTGGCAAGAACAACGTACCCCCCATTTACCACCCAATCCTGATTTGACCGAGATGTCCCAATTACAACACGAATTGCAATCCTTGATGCATCGCCACGATTTGATTTGTCCGAAACCGAAAAATTGCAAAAGTACGGTCAACTCTTGCAACGACTACAACTCTTTCATCGAAAACCTGTGGAACAAACAGCTCTACCCACTCTGACCGATTTGAAGACTTTGATGAATAGTCCGTCGCTCTTCACAATCTACAATGGCCAAAACAGACGTCACCCCACCATTACCCAAACAAGAAAACCCCCATGATATCTTTCAAACACCCACTGACACTCCCAGTACGAGTAAGATTGTAGCTTCCTTGTTGACCCCTTCCCCTACTCCCCAACGAGAAGAACTCAAAACTTAGGTTAGAAAGATGATGGCCACTCCTCCTTCGACAGATGTGAAAAAGAAAGAAAGGAAACCAGAAGTGGGAAAAGAAAAGAAGACCAAAGCTATCCCATTACCACATCCACCACTGTCACCACCACCAGTACCCTCGACGTCGACTCCTGTGGCACATCGGATACGTAAAAGCGTTTCCAAACAACGCCCATTTCGTCCCACCCAAAGCAGTATCATGGAAGAGTGGGTACCTTACTAACAAAATCATGGAGAAGGTATTAGCCTGCATTTGCTACTATCCAACCCACCCTGCAGGTTACGGAGGCATTCAGAAATTGTATCGTGCTGCAAAAACTTGCCTGAAAAATCTCCGTTTACCTGACGTACAACGATGGTTACAAGAACAAGCTACGTACACTTTACACAAACCCATTCGACGAAAATTTCACAGAAGTCGCACTCAAGTGGAAGGCATCGATCATCAATGCGAAGCCGATTTAGCCAATGTCTCTCATTTAGCCACCTACAATCGTGGCTACAAATATTTGTTTTGTGTCATCGACGTCTTTTCTAAATTTGCCTGTGTCGTACCATTGACATCCAAATCGGGCGGAGAGTTAGTACTAGTTTTGCTTCTGGTGTTGAAACAAAGTGGTCGTCAACCTCTTTGATGACAAACCGACAAAGGCACCAAATTTCTGAACCAAGCTTTCCAACGAGAATTAAAGAAACGTGACATTCATTTTTTCACCACCGAAATTCCTGAAACCATAGCCAGTATCGTGGAACGTTTGCAACGTACCTTGAAAGAACACATGTGGAAATATTTTATGCATCAACACATTCTCAAGTACATCGAAGTCTTACCGTACTTAGTCCAAGCCTACAATCAATCTTACCATAGAAGAATTGGACGTACCCCACAAGATGTTACACCTGACAACCAAGTGACTGTTTGGTACGTCCCGGACGATGGCTGTCTCCAAGAAAGGTGGAGAAGTGTTAACCCCTGGAGATTACGTTCGCATTGGCAAAACCAAACGCACTTTCGACAAAGGTTACTTACGCAAATGGACCACCGCATTGTTTCATGTTACTGGACGAGTGCGTGATCGTCATGATACCGTCTATTAATTGGAAGACATGAACGGAGAAGTATTAAAAGGAACGTTGCCTGAGTTACAACGTGTCACCAAAGAAGAAGACGACGTGTACGATATTGAAAGCATTCTCGAACGAAGAACCCGTAAAGTAGGAAAACATCGCGGCAAAGAAGTCAAAGTACGTTGGAAAGGATATCCTCCTAGTTTCGATTCTTGGATTGACGCTTCGCAAGTCATCGACTATAACAAGAAGTGATCATCATGCTCTTTAATACAGCTTCAGCGACCACAGTGACTACTCCTTCACCCACTTCTTCTCTGCAAGATTTACAAAAGCAGCCCTTGTGGGTGTGGTGCGGAGAACGTGTCCCTAAAACGCAAATCGTCTTTTTCTGTCAAATCTTTGTGGTGTATTGTGTCATCGGTGCAACCATTGCTAATTTGAGTTTGTAACAAGGAGACAAACAATTGTGGACCATTTTACTCAGCACTTGCATCGGTTATCTTCTTCCCAATCCTTCCCTGAAATACTCTTACAATGGGAACAACAGTAACAATATTGGGAGTCTTGCATCCAACGTTAGTCATTCTCCTAACAGTCACCCTTCCAGTCACAATCCTCTTTTAGACACTCCTTTGACCTTGAGTGACTCCTCGGATAGAAGAACGTTGGAATTATGAACAACACTATTAACCAATTTTTCTTAACGTTACCCAGTGACAGTTCCATGGAGGTGTTTCCTAACACCACGTTGTGCTGTTACACGGCTAAATTACCTCAAACCATTCATTTGAATCAAGATGCTCATTGGGAAGTGGCTTTAGTGGAAATGGTACACCCGACACCAATCAAAAACATCGTCGAAAATCAAAACACATTCAAAGTACTAGTGTATGACGAGCAATTGCAAAAAGCCTTAAACAAACGAGGCATCACTGGCAGTGACACGAAGAAAACAGATGACCCACAAACTAAAGGGACAACCTATGTGTTCACCATTCATGCTGGTTATTATTTTAGTGGTCAACATTTATTGACTACACTTGCTACCAGGTTCAATACTTTGTTTGGTAAAGCCATGGAGAAAGTAAACAAAAGTGTTACCTTTGAGTACCATAAAGTGGCTCGTCGCCTAATGATGAAATTTTCAGAGGATAAAATGATGGCAATTACCTTTTGTCCTGAATTGTATGATATTTCAGGCGGAGACCCAAGGATGGTGGTCAAGAAAAATGAAATACCATCCATAACCACTAACTCGGATTTTGCGAAATATTTTCGATTCCCTGTGGAAATGAAAAAAGAATTCAACTTGATGTTTGTGTACTCCGATGTGGTGGAGTACAACGTGGTAGAACACACCTCTGTACCGTTACTGCGTGTCATTCCTTTCAAAGTGGATTCTGCCGCAGCCGCTGACGAGGAAGGTGGAAATACCTATCACGTTCACCGCGAGTTTGTACATTCTCATTATTTTCCCGTCAGTAAGTCGTATTTCGACAGTGTCAACTTTACTATAAAAGGAGAACTGGGACAAAATATTCCATTTACCAAAGGGAAAGTCACAGTGAAACACCATTTTCAAAAACGATTCTCAAACAACTGAAAAAGTGATGTAACCTGTGTACCGAGGAGACGCTTGACAACAAGGACATGGTTTAGGAGATCTGTTTAAATCAGCCTTTTGTTCCGTAGTCCTTGTTTTGAAACCGATGGTGACACGAGGATTGCACGCCTTAAAAGATGCCGCATTGACTCGCGGCAAAGATTTTCTTCACAATGTCCTCATTGAGAAACCCAAAATAAGCTTTATTGAGAGCAGGCAAAAATGTCTTATTTCAAACGGGTAAAGAGATTTTGGGTCGACGAGAAAGTCCTATAAATGCCCTGAACGGTACCGAGTCTGGTATTCCTGCTTCCCTGAGGACACAGCAAGGACAAGGCAGTAAGCGTCGACGAAGACACCCTTCCAAAAGTCTCCGTACCTCTAAAGCTAGAAAGACGAAGAAAAAAAGAACCGCGCGAGACTTAGACATTTTTGGTTATTTAAAGTAAAACATAGAAACTGAGAGAAAAAAATGATGCACCAAGAATCTTATGCCTGTTCCAAGTCGGAACTGGATCTCTTTGCCATGCCACCCACGATGATGACCATGTAAGAAGCCCAATGGGTCGAATTTTATCCCGTCTCCTCTTTGACGGATTCAGCTCCCATCGAGTTTGAAATCAAAGGGCAACATCGATCTAAACAGCAGTTACATGTATTTGAAAGTGAAAGTGATTAAAACGGACAACTCCGTTCCAGGAGCCCGAGTAGCTCCCTTCAACAATTTCATGCATTCCTTGTTCAGCGATGTGGATTTGTACATGAATAACAAACTGGTAAGCAGTAGCATGGATACTTACCCTTACCGAGCGTACCTCGAAAATCTCTTGACGTACGGAAAAGAAGCAAAGAACACTCAGTTAGATGCTTGCGTGGTATGGAAACCTGACACAGTAGGTGATAATAAGTTTAACGACACAGCCTTGACCGTAGATGACGATCCTCACAATGTGGGTTTTAACGAGCGTCGAAAGAAAATTCTGCAAGGACGTAGTTTAGAACTGTTCGATCGTTTGCATTTGGACATGTGGTTTCAAGAGAAGTATGTGCTGAACGGAGTGGCTATTCGTTTGAGACTGAATCGTAGCTGAACTACTTTCCATTTGATGGCTCATGCCAACGAATACAAAACCATTATCCAAGAAGCCAGGTTATACGTGCGTCGTGTGGAAGTGTTAAGTGGGAAATGATATCAGTCACACCTTGAGCAGAACGACAGCCAAGTATCCGATACGACGCGTGGAAGTAAATACTTTCACCATTGCCACTGGACTCCGATCTGAGATCGAAGATCATCTGTTCCAGGGACAGTTACCCAAACGTTTATTCATTGGTATCGTCAGCAATGCAGCCCTCAACGCTACCCACCATCAAAATCCATTCCAGTTTAAGCACTGCGGAGTATCCAAAATCGAAGTCAGTCGCGATGGCAAAACTTTGTGTACCCGACCCTTCAAACCCGACTCTGCCCAGAAGAATTACTTGAGGTCATACTTGTCGCTGTACAAATCCACAGGACAGTTAGGAACCAACACCAGTCACGGTATTTTCTAAGACGATTATGCAGGAGGTTACACTTTGTGAGCTTTTGATTTCAGCAGCAGTAACCAGACAGAAGTTTTGTCATCCCTTCTCGTGCACACAAAAAAACAGTCCTTTTCAGGGCAACCCAATATTCTCGAAAATAATTAATAATTCAATTTGCTAATGGTATGTGAGGAAGTTAGAAAAAATAAAAGTGAGTCTATAATCACAGTCTCTTTTTACTTTTGTTTGAAGTGTGTCTATAGGCACAAAGTATTTTTCAAATAACTTGTTAAATTTATAATTTATGTGAGTAAAGTAAAAAAGTGAGTGAGTGTTTTCTTTTAAGTCCGCGTGTTTTGGTGATGATATGGATAATGTAAATTTTTTGATCGTAGGGGTGTTTTTCATTCACGTCCGCGCTTGTGCCATATATAAAGAAGCACTCATCAGTCTGGCTACCTATCGTTGGAACATCGACGCAAAGAAGATGAGCAGACTCAACAAACGTAGGGAGCTTCAGATGCACCTGGAGAATGCTAGACGTCTCCTGGACGAGCTGGCTATGGAGGCTTTAGAAGAACAGGCCAGAATTGAAGAAGAAGAAAAGGAGAGAAAAGAGAAAGACGAGAGGGACAAGAGAAAACCAATCTTGCCTCACCGCATGATGGTTAAAGTCTATCAGATGAAGCCTGAGGTGGCGACGACTCCACCACCAGAATCAGTTCGTCAACCACAGTCACAGCCCCAGTCGCAACAACCACAACCCCAACCGCAACAACCACAACTTCATCCACAGGAAGACGTGAACAGGCTTTCACTATACCTTAAACAGAAAATTGGGATAGTGAAGCCACTCAAGTTTCCTCTGCACTCCCAATCACAAGAGTCAATTGGGAGAATGATTGGAGCAGGAGATGTGTGTGCGGGGCTAGACCTGGGATGTGTCAGCATTATCCAGGTGCATTTAGGAGTTTTAGAAAAACAGCCCTTCTCAGGGCTAACCAAATGTCTAGAAAAGAGACTGTTCAAATTGCCAATGGGTATGAGAGAGGAGTAGTGTGATTATAATCACTGACTCTTTTTTGTATGGTAGATGGTGTGATATTGGATAGTAAATTATGTGGTTCGGTTTGGCTGCTTCCCCGTGTGTGTGTGTGGATGGTAGATGGTGCGATTTTGGATAGTAAATTATGTGGTTTGTTTTGGCTGCTTCCCGTGTGTGTGCATGGTAGATGGTGTGATTTTGGATAGTAACTTATGTGGTTTGGTTTGGCTGATTCCCCGTGTGTGTGGATGGTACATAGTGTGATATTGGATAGTAAATTTTATGGCTTGTTTTGGCTGCTTCCATGTGTGTGTGTGTGTGTGTGCGTGCGTGCGTGTGTGTGTGCGTGCGTGCGTGCGTGTGTGTGTGTGTGTGTGTGTGTGTGTGTGTGTGGATGGTAGATGGCGTGATATTGGATAGTAAATTATGTGGTTTTATTTTGGCTGCTTCCCCGTGTGTGTGTGGATGGTAGATGGTGTGATATTGGATAGTAAATTATGTGGTTTGTTTTGTGTGTTTCCCCGTGTGTGTGTGTGTGTGTGTGTGTGTGTGTGTGTGTGTGTGTGTGTGTGTGTGTGTGTGGATGGTAGATGGTGTGATATTGGATAGTAAATTATATGATTTGGTTTGGCTGCTTCCCTGTGTGTGGATAGTACATTGTATGGTTTGTGAATAGTATATAATATGAAAACTGAGTGTAATGGATGTTTTCCTTCAAGTCCGTGCTTAAGATATATATATATATATATATATATATATATATATATATATATATATATATATATATATATATATATATATATACTCAATCGTCCGTCATTTGAGCCATTAAATTTTGAACACATCAAGATGGCCATCGACTTGTTTATCCAACTCCGATAAAGCTGGTTTTGGGATCATTGATGCAGAATATATGGTGGAAAGACTTGAGGAAGAATTTCAGTGTAACCTGGACTTTGTAAGCAATTTGAAATTAGCGAGAGATCTATTAGAAGGTATGATAGAGGAGGCAGTCAAGAAAGTAAGAAGACTTATTAAAACAAAATATATAAGAATAGGGGACTTGAAGGAGGCACTTGATAATGTCATCAAAGTCAGTTGCTTTCTAGAAGAAACATTACATTTGATAGAGTGGGATTATGTGAAGTGGGGACTAGACCGACTAAAGAAAGCAGAAGCAATGATGAGAAAGTTTTTGGAAGAAGAGGTGATCAAGATTAAAGATAACTGGACTAAGGAGAGAAAGGAACAAAACAACAAAAAGAAGAGGACTTTGATCAACTAAATCAGAGATGGATCAAAGTTCAGGAAACTTTTAGAGCTATGGGACATCATAACTGGATTCCCTAAGACGAAAAGAAGAAGAAGAAAACGGGAATCATTGGTAGAATCAAAAGAAGGTGGAACAACGGCAGAAAATAAAAGAAGAAGAAGTATCCAAAGGCCCTTTTCAGAGCCACTCATATGCCTCGAAAAGATATTAGGTTTCTTTACCTCTATTTCTCTTGTCGCTAGATAGTTCCAAATACAAATAATATTTCCCATGTTCAATTTCCTAGTCGCTAGATAGTCCCACCATGTTAAATTCCCATTGTCACCAGATAGTCCCACCATGTTCAATTCCCCTTGTCGCTAGATAGTCCCAAAATGTTTAACTCCCCTTGTCGCTAAATAGTCCCACCATGTTAAATTCCCCTTGTCGTCAGAAGGTACCAAGCCCTTTTTGACTGGATTTCCCATTGTAGCCAGATCGTCCCATATTACTACTTATATATGGCACACAGCCAATTACACAGTTTGCTACGTCAATAATTACATATATGAGCATACTTATGAAGGTACAGGAAGTTTTTGTTATATCGATTGGAATTCCAACAAAACAAGGGTATACATGTGATATATGGGTAGAGCATTTACCTGAAATGTTGAGTAACATGAGTTTCACCATACCTTGGAACATAGCCAATTACATAGGTATTATATGATCAATACGTCAATAAATACATACAGTGTATATGGAAATGCTTAAAACGTGACAGGTAAGACTTTTAAAACGACTGGAATTGCAAGGCTGGAACATTTGTACCGATTTTGCTAATATTTAGTCGTAAGTATTCTTTTAATTTATAACTATAACTATAACTATAAATATATATATATATATATATATATATATATATATATATATATATATATATATATATACATATATACATATACATATATCTCTGCACCGTCTGGTGCTTGAGGCAACAGCAAGGGAGCACCAGAAGAACAGTGTTAACTGTAACAGTGTTTGATACTTGTGACCCAATTAGTTTATTCAGCATTCAAAAGTTGTCATTCCTCTTTCTTCTGCTTCTGTTCCTTTTTCTTTTACTTCTTCTTCCTCTTCATTTTCTTCTCCTTCTTCTTCTTCTTCTTCTTCTTCTTCTTCTTCTTCTTCTTCTTCTTCTTCTTCTTCTTCTTCTTCTTCTTCTTCTTCTTCATCATCATAATCTTCTTCTTCTGATTTTTGTTTTCAGACATATATTCTTGTCTCTGTAAATGGGTCTCAGCTTTGACAGAGCTGCCGTTGTTTGTGCTGATCGTGACAAAATTTCTGTTCTTGATCCCGCTTCCGTGATTATGGAACCAAAAAATGTGAACTGGCCCACTGTTTCCAGTTCCTGTCCTCTGACTTTAATTTTGGTTGAGATTTGTTTGCCACTATCTGTCACTAGCTTTGTCTTCTCGACACTTATCTCCGTGTCAAATTATCCAGATTCTTCAGTAAGCTCATCTTCACTGCCTGGTGCGTGCCATGACCAGCATCGTGTAGCTTTATGTTGGTCCAGGGTGTTGGCTATTACTAAGTTGTTGTAGCTTGCAAGAAGGTCCACAATGATCATCCCAGTCTTTTAGAACATCTTTGCCAACTTTGAGATTCCAGTCACCTTGGCTAATGAGGATGTATGTTTTACTTACCATGTTTATTATACCCTGGAGTTTGTTGTAAAACACCTCTATTTCATCATCATCGTGATCAGTAGTTGGAGTATAGACTTGGGTAATTGTGATGTTAATGAGAGCTGCTTTCGGACGAATGGAGATGGTTCTTCTAGATATGTTTCGACATTCAAGCACAGATCCATTGATGGCTTTGTTGACAAGGAAGCTTACGCCATTTATAGACTTGTACAACTCTCCACTATAGTATAATATATGCTCATCTCCCGTTTGGTGTTCTCCTAGGGCTTTCCATCTTGCTTGACAGAGTCCCAGTATATGCCATGTGTAGTGTTCCACCTCATGTGTCAACTCTTGGAGTCTTCCAGTTTGCGCCAAGGTTTTATGTTCCAGGTGGCGACGGCAACGCTGTCTCGCAATCTGATTTGATGCAGAGTACCAGTAGCACACTTGTCACCTCCGTGCTGGTGGACAACGGTAGGCGCGGTCCTTTTTGACCCGGGTGCACGTAGGTCCAGGGACAAGCATACTTTTAAATTGCAGTTAAACAGAAGCTGTCTTTTCTAAAATACGGTTTGTGTGATTAATGGAAAGTTAATAAAAACGAGAAAACAAAGATCTGAATTTTTTTAAAAGGTTGATATACCACAAAAGCGTATTCCACATACGTTGACGCGTAAGGAATAATGATTACGTCAAAAGCGCAATGTTTAGCATATATGGCACATGCACAATTTTCCTTGGATACCATATTAATGCAACCATACAATGTGAGAATCATCATATAAATAAATAAATAAATAAATAAATAAATAAATAAATAAATAAATAAATAAGTAAATAAATAAATAAATAAATAAATAAATAAATTTTTGTGTCTAATTTGAATGGGCAATTCGTTCCACATCGCCGGGCCTTTGTACGCAAAAGAAACAATATATTACATATTTTGGCAGATATATGTTTTAAATGCTCCGATAGCTATGATCAATACGTCGATTAGTCGATAATGAGTCACATTAATACAGATAATATACAATATAATAATATATTGGAATTCCAACTACAGAAGCGTGCTCACTTAAAAAAAATGTAACATGAGTGTTATAAAATGGTGTGATCAAGCGGCTTTATATATATATATATATATATATATATATATATATATATATATATATATATATATATATATATATATATATATATATATATATATATATCTCAGTGTTGACTTTAACAGAATTTGACAATGACAGTCCAATAAGTCAATTCGTTTATTCAGCCTTCAATACTTGTCATTCATCTACTTCTTTCTTCTTTCTTCTTCTTCTTCTTCTTCTTCTTCTTCTTTTTCTTCTTCTTCTTCTTCTTCTTCTTCTTCTTCTTCTTTTTCTTCTTCTTCTTCTTCTTCTTCTTCTTCTTCTTCTTCTTCTTCTTCTTCTTCTTCTTCTTCTTCTTCTTCAAAACAAAACATAACTCTTGCTCTCTGCGTGTTGACAAATTCATCAGAGATGAGACAAAGACAAAAAAATATTGTGGCAAAAATATATGGATGTCTCACGTTATTTTTGCCAACTTTTGGTATAAATAAATTAGTTAAACGACTTGAATAATACTGCCCTTGTTATCTTCATTAAGTATGACAATAATCTGTTAATTAAATACAAATTTTCCACAATATGTGACTTGTTTGATCACACTGTAGGATCTGTTGTTTTTCTTAAAAAATAAATATTAAATGACTCGCTCTGAATGTTTCTCTGGGGATTTTGGTTTCAAAATGTTGGAATGATTACTATCGTTTCTGCGGCATATTATGTTTTCTTATGTCTATCTTCCTGTATTATTCTCACGTATCTGACGTTCTTGCATGGATGTCCCATATTTTAGTCTTCTTTAAAGTACTTTGGAATATACATACCGTACGCTACCTCATATCCACTCGTGTCTTAGTAAAGTCCACGCTTCCCTTTTCGTTAAAATATATTTGTGTATCAATTGACGTTTTGTTGCTGAATTATTTCAATCTGATTATGTATTGCAGGAGGGAAGCGTCTGATAAAATCAATCCCGAATTTCTAATAACCTACAAATATATATGTCCCGTACTACAGAACCGCTTTACTTTGCTTGTTTCATTTGTCTCAGTAACTCAACCTATACCCGTACAGATATCTTGGGATAATATACCTACTAAGTGAAATATTCCCGAAATAAACAAAGGTAGGTAACTCATGGAGTATTATCTACACGTCCCATGGGAATACATTGGATGTTATCGTCGATCCGCACTCATTCATGAGCAGTATTAAAGTCATTTATCCAAATACTGATTTGTTAAGCGTACAGTGTCAATATGGCAAATGATGTTTAGACATTTTAGGCCACTTAAACTCTTCTTACACGTGGTTTACGTTTCTAATTTAGGTGACTCTTAAAGGCAAGAGAACATATTACATGAGCATTCTGTATATATACATAAAAGTAGATGTATGATTTCACTTTCATACCATTACAATGTTAAAATGCACTGGTATGGCTGAGAGATTTTATAGGCAACGTGAATATTCCCAATAATAACATTGTTACCGATATGAACAAGGGAGATTACTCAGTTTCAGAAATAGGTTCGAAATGAACTATTAAGAAGATTTTGTTAATAATTGTTGATGTAGGTTTTAACGCCATTTTTCAGCACACGATAGGCTATACATGGCGGCCAGTATTATTGGTGTAGGAAGAATCCGGGAAAATCCCCGGAAAGAACCACCGACCCACGAGAAGCTACTTGCAAGCTTTCTCAAATAGCTATATCGGCCGAATCTTACACTCGAATCCACGCCAACAGAAGTGAGATGGCAGTGATCCGTAACGGAAAGCGCTTTAGACCACTCGGACACTCGGGGCTACTATAAAGATTTTGTATTGGAAGTGTTATTAAACTCTCGTTAGTGACCAATCACCATTTCGAAACCACACTGTGCCACTAGGCAGCCGTGCCTCTTCGAAACCTTTTCCAAATATTGAAACAAAACTGTTGTTACTGTACGTTACCTGATCCTGAAACAACTCAGAAATGTAATTTGATACCCCGTTATGTCATAATTGCTAATGTCAGCGTGTTGATGTTTCCTTTGTGTATCATGCATGCCATAGAAAGATAACATGAAGACACAAATGCAGAAAACAATTATTTTAATAGCAAGATTAAGCCACTTAGAAGTACAATACAACACAGCCACATGCAATGAGGATACAGTTTAGGTATTTACAGTGATATCACATATAATTCTTTCTTTCAATTATGATCTAATATCAATGAGTAAAATGCACATTTTTCTAAAGAAAACAAAATCTGGTCATAGGACACACGGTACTAATTATTTGGAAGAACTGTGAACCAGTTTAGAAAAGGGTGAACAAATTATAGGATATATACGGGTTTGGTTGTCCATAATTGGTTAATAATGCAAAGTAAAATTTTAGTAAATGTACCTATTGAAAACTTATCTTATCGGTGATTTAAAATAAATATAGACAATATTATATTGATGCAGTTTTAGTATTTTCAGGCTTGATGTATAATACTCAAAAGAGAATGTAGTACCTCATTCATTTGTTACATAATCAATGACATGTGTTTCATACACATGTACATAACAAACATGCCGAGGCTCATATGGTGTTCTCCACACAGAAGCTTGCAACAAGGATATTTGTCCATGGAGAAATATAGGTCTGATCATTTGTTCCCTGAAAGTTTAAGTTATTGAATTCTGAATATGATGTTGCTTTCATGGGAGTTAAATTAGTACCGTGACTCCTTAAAGATCTCCCAACGTACAACTGGAAATTAAACTTTCAGCTAGGAGAAACTACTTCTTGAACAATCGGCATTTTCTATATCAATTATCTCCCTTGCATTTAGTTAAATACTATTAAGATTCCGGTGAAAATTTCTTTCAGTTTTTATCAATACAGTTTGATGCAAAATCTCATATATCTGCTGTCAGTGTGAATGCTTATCGACTATTTGTTTAGATTTATGCTTTGTGTGTAGGGACAGAAGAGGTTCGTCAAATTTGTGACAAATTAATTCTTTAAACAATGGCACTAACCTATAGATCATCTTTTGTCAACCATTTGGAAGGAAAAGTTACCATTACAAGAATCTTATTAGGCACATCTAATTTGTCATGTGGTAAAGGTAATATTTCCATTTGATTGTGGATTTAAACGACGATATAAATACAACTGAATTGATACCACCAGACATTTATTTAGAGTTGGTTTGTATTAAAAATAAAATGCGTGCAATAAACGAGATACGCGATATATATATATATATATATATATATATATATATATATATATATATATATATATATATATATATATATATAAACTATGTTCTTTCTTTTCATCATCTTTTTATTTTAAGATTGAATAATAGGTAGTACATAGAGCCGCCTTGTTTAACGCTAGAGATTAGTGTTAGGACTGGTCGGTCTGGTGTCAGGATAATGTGACTGGATGGGATATGATTCTAGATGTTTGCAGCATTATGTCCCAGTGCTATACATCACACTATAGACTTTGTAACGATATCGCTGAAAAATTGCTAAAGCTAAGTAAAAAATCCACCCCCACCTCCACCCCACACACGAAGACAACGTTGAATATAATTAAGACAATACGTTTTGAAAAGTCATATGTTTGGTAGTTCAGGGATTACGGGTAATAAATACATGAGTTTACTCTCTTTAATAGATATTGCGTCAGGCTCAATTGGTCTTCTTCTTATTTCTTGCATATCGAAATGGAAAGCCTGGTGAATGCATTCCTCTGGCCAGCCATATAAACGCAAACAGTTCACAACTGATATCAGAAGTATGCGATATCTTTCCAGGAGGTCCTCCACCTGTAATAATAACTTAGGGTTATAGCGATGTTACTGTCGATATATTGTAAAGAATATGTTTATTTGGAGCACAAAATGTCTGAATGTTACCTGTAGAAAATTAATTTATTCTACTGAAACAAATCTAAATTATTGATTTATTATTTGCGTACGCAAATGTTATTTAAATTGAACATTCTTTGATAGGTGTTCATTGTATTATCTCTGAAAGATGCGCAACAGTTTCATCAGTTACTATAAGTCATTAAATTAAAATTGAATTGCTTGAAATCGTAAAATCCAAAGCATGTACAAGTGAATTAGAAAAAGAAACGAATACGCACCACTTGGTATGAGGATGTAATTGGCGTTAGAATACCATGCGGGACAAGATGTCTGAGGTAACAGATGTCCTGTCTTATCTGTCGAAGGAGTCTTAGATCCAATGTGCGAGTATCGTTGTCATCATGTATGATATTGCGAATGTATTCAAGTCTATCGTACATATGGATCTGACAAGTACGACAGCTCTAAAAATAAATGTTATATATATATATATATATATATATATATATATATATATATATATATATATAACATAAGATGAACCTTTAGTATTGTGACTTAAATCCCAAATAATCATCAAAATTAGTATGACAAGTCTAAGAGGATAAAGCGTTCCAAGTATATTCCAGTTTCAAGGGTGCTGATGTACCAGAAGTCTTAGGGTTATATATATATATATATATATATATATATATATATATATATATATATATATATATATATATATATATATATATGAAATGAACCTTTAGTATTGTGACTTAAATCCCAAATAATCATCAAAATCAATATGACAAGTCTAACAGTATAAAGCGTTCCAAGTACATTCGAGTTTTAAGCTTGTGATGTACCAGTAGCCTTGATCTATCCCAATATATATATAATCCAGATTGTCTGTGAATGCGTCTTCAATAATTACCAAACACTCTTTAATTTCAAAGGTTAATGAACACTTTGTTAGTCCGATGAATATTTTATATAAATATTTCCTCTCATATTGTAGCCGAGCACAACTCAAACTGTTTCCACTCGATTGATATTAAACAAATGTAAATATATTGGTATCAAAACCATTTAACAAAACTTAGGATACAGATAAAATTCCCAGGATATGGGTAACTTTCCATATTAGCCAACGTCTCTTCCAGAAGCTACGAAACTGGTAATTAAGGCGAGGTGTTGAATATATATTCAGGAAAATATCATGCTGTCAATATAACATTCAAAGCAAAAATTAAGGTTTTAATCTCGAAAACACGTGAACGTCTTGTTTACAAATTACCATTACAGTCTAAAATCAAGAACACAAGTTAAACAAACAAACACACACTAAAGATATACATAGCGGTTGTTTGATAACAAAGAAAAAAGATAAATAAATTATAATGAATTTGTATAATTTGAACAAACCTATATGTTAATTTCCAAAGTGTTTTTGTCTTACGACATGAATGGTACATTATGTCAAAATCTTAGCATTGTGCCACACTGTCTAATTTTAAAGCCATTTTAGTTAACATGTGCGTTTGAATTAATGTGCTCTTTGCCATGTTTGCAAGCAACCACAATATTTAATTAAGTTTTAGTACCTAATAATGCCACTGTGATAAACACAAATATCAAATGGAGGATTTACTTAGTATGGTGCACACGAACTGATTTGATTTATGTACTTGAAAAGGATAACTGTTACTCTGCTACTAAATAAAACAGAAAGTATTGTTATTTATTTTTCAACATTAATTATTTAGACTCATACGAGGTTCACATGCGTATACATGAAATAAATGCTCTGATTTTATTGTCTT
This sequence comes from Unio pictorum, assembly GCA_030141615.1. Taxonomy (NCBI): domain Eukaryota; kingdom Metazoa; phylum Mollusca; class Bivalvia; order Unionida; family Unionidae; genus Unio; species Unio pictorum. Next base: position 8,325,227 of record JARLTB010000029.1, on the reverse strand, counting down.
CCGCATTAACACTTTTGTAATGCAAGAAAACAAAATAAATGATGTTCAAGTTAAATATCTGGTTCCGGGTTTACATTATTGTTCAAAGGTTTGAATTACATAAGAAAATTACGTTAATATATAATTTATCTACTTCGTATAAGCAATACTTACATGCATTATGCAAAACGCTTACTTGTCAGATTTCCTTTTGAATAATTAATAATTATTTATTATGTCCTTATATTTTCTTTTTCTGCATAATTCTTATTATTCATATTTTCGTTAATATTATTAAATGAATCTGTTATATTGAACAACAAACATCAACCAAAACGTTTACGAATATTTTTGCACCAGTATATAATCTAGTGTTGATAAGGTTTTCTGTCCCTGACCATTGTTTTCGTACCATAAAAAATTAGTTTTCATACATTTGCAATAAATACTAAACTTTTTTGATGTAAACCAATAACATGTTTGCATAGGCACTTTTCAATCTGTTATTATAGTGTCGGTATCTTCTAGGAAGCACAAATAACACTATTATATTCAATCTGTTCATTTAATTGGCATATATATGGCTTACATGCTTTTCCTACCAAATTCAACGCCATCTCAGAACGCTGAACATACTCGATATAACCAGTTTGTCCACGTTATGAAAGTCAAGAAGACACATACACATTTACAAAACAACCGTTTTTATATTTTGTGTGTTTACATGTATTTACATAGTACGAACATAAATTGAGCAAAGCTTATGTTAAAGTATTGAACTTGCTGTATTATTGCACATAATAATATGTGGTAAAACTATTGAGAATTCCTTACAATGTAGAAATCGTATTAATAAAATCCTTTTGTACACTAACTCTTGAATTCACTATTATGATATATTTGTAAAGTTGTAAATGATTAAAAGAAAGAACAATACTATTATTGCTAAAGTAAATAAATGATTCTAATGTTAAATCAACGATGCAATGTTAAGACGGATATTGCATTGCTCATGTGAAAACCACTGTGTAGTCAATTTCTTAGGGCAGTTCGGAAGAAATGTATGGTGTATGTTGCAGTTGCGGTAAAAATGAATTTCATAACACAAATATAAATCTGTACTCACAACACGAATAAGCAGAATATCTATGAGACATATATACCAAATGTCGTAATGTTAATGTAACAGTTCAAAAGCTGCTCACGACATATTTCAGGATCAAAAGCAAGGGCTGCACGCAGACCTGATCAGGAATGTGAAATTCCTATAGGTCGCAAATCATTTTGAAGATAGTTTAATTTCGTATAGGTCGGTATTATTAAGGTCTGCACGAGGTTTTCCTGGTCTTTAATTGGTACTTGAGGTGGTCACAAAAACAGAAATGGTGTAATCAATTTAACATTAAGACACAGAATAGCCATTCATTACTTTTGCATTTGCAAAGATCAAGTTTAGTTTTAGCAAAAATAAATTAAACTACAGTGTACACACTACACGTTGCGGTCAAGATCATAAACGCGTCTTACGGCATTAAGAACATATATCTAATTATAAAGTCGTTCAATAACTCAGATCAAAAGTGATTGTTGTTGCAATATGTCTCTCCAATAGGAGTTTACAGCCAAATCTTGTTGGTGACATTGAATGATCTGTGTACATTTCGTACGGATTAAAACAATAAAGTGCAGAAACAATCGGAAATGATTCAATTGCTTCACAATATGTTTAAGGCACTAAAAGCGACTTATAATTTGTTCGTGTTAGGCTGAAGTCTTTTTCTGAGAAGGTCGTTCGCCTGTGAATCTAACCAATTATGAAATTATATCCGTTGTAATGAACATCACCTTCCACATAGAGCATCGTGTAACAAGACCTTTACACCTTATTGTTTATCTATAGTTTGGTTAAGTCTAAAGGTACTTCTACGTAATGATAGCTGTGGTGGGATCAAACATCAGTGCAAAGAACAAACCTGTTGCAGAGAAAACAATTAAGTCAATATGCTACTGTCTCTGGATCGCAAATTTATAATTTGATTGTAGCATCCTGCGTCGATAGTTTAAATATATCCCACGGTCCCGGAAATACCAAAAAGATGTTCACTGGCTATTTGATGCAAACGTTATAAACGATTCGTGGAAACCCATTCAGATTCAAAATTAATGTTTACCTAAAAAGGAATAACTATTACTGACCAACCTGACCATACATAATTACAACATCGGACGACCAACAAACCATGCCAAAACGCTGAGTCCGACTTAGTCATCGTCACTAATTTAGATTTCAACCTGGAGTTTGCAGCACGACAATCAGATATTAATGCAAATGATAGATTTAACTGTGTTATACCGTTGTCATATATCTTCGGATACTGCACACATGTCAGAATTGATACCTTTGTGGTGCAGTTTGGCAGGATAGCATTACAGCTGTTCGTAAAATAATACAAAAAGAACTTGCCTTATGAATACCAACGATGACGCCATCATTCACTGAACGGCTGTTTTCGTTGATCAGTAGTGGTCGTAAGTCAACGATATCATGAATGGCAACTGATTCAGTCCAAACCACATCATCTTCATGTGCATGGCAGATATAATCCGAACAGGAAATTACAGTACCATGACAGATTTTGTTGCATTTAAAGCTAATGTAAGGTTCGAAAATCAACTAAGAAACCCCATGGTATTTTTCATTTACGGCTTTCAACGATTTCACTAAGACAAAACGGACACCATATGAGGATATAATATTAAATTGTTCAAACAAAGTACAAAGGCACGTGCATATCATTTGATGACATTCATGGGGTGTGTTTAGAATGTTGATTTCGCTCAATAGATATCACAGCGAAATTTCTCGTCATGGTATCCGATCAATTATGTCTCACTGAATCTTCTAGATCTGTTGAGGCAATCTGTAGTCGACATACACTTGAGAGAAACATTTCGTGACATACCGGTTAGACCTCGTGGTTACAGAGCAATCTCTATGTTACTGTTAGACAGAACAATGGTGCTCGAATCTGTTGGTTGGCAAATGAAGATCGTTCATGCACCCGTAGAGCAAATACAATGTCACTGTCGACATTGTAATTAAATCATACATATGATATTATAAATGTATTATCAACACATCAGTGATACTCTAACACCTGGCCAGATTAAAATATATAGTCAGCAAAAGCGATTTCTGAAATAAAATTATTATTGAAATAAACAGCGTTGCAAGCACAAATAATTATCACTGACAGAACGTCAGCTCATGCACTTCAGTGACGCCAAAAAAGCAGCTATCGGTATCAGACCTAATATATTTGCTACTACCATCAATGATATAACAAGGACCAATGGTATATTTCCACTTCTTGTGACTATATAAGTGCTATAATATCTACAGCCCTAGCGGTTGCAAAAAGAGCTGCACTTGGTATGTTGGAACTGCAGACTGGATGAGACTGAAGAAATCGGCAGGACACTGTCCGCAAGACATCGAGAGCTTCCCATGTCAAATTTTGATTTACTTAAGAGAGGTTTATGATCGACAGATTGCCAAGAAAACCATTACTGAAACTGATACAATTATTCATAATAGAACTTCAGAGTCAGGTACTCATTTTGTTGCATACCCTGTTGATCTGCGTAGTGTTGCTTTTTTATTCATATTGAATGGCAACAACAAAGAATGTTTAAAATGCGCCAGCAATATCGCTAGCAATTCCGTTTGACATTCAACGCTACCAACATACATTAATTAACAGATCTACCTATATGTGGTCCAGAATCACTTGTTGTACTAGATTCAATATCAGGGTCATGGATGACTGGTTGTCTACAACATCATTTAGTAGCGTACCACTACAAAAGCGGTCGTTTTAAACAGGTTAGAAGTTTGAAATGGTAAGTATTTACGAGATATCGTTAACTATGGATAAGAAATCCGGTCTTGGCGATATATCTTTGCCATATTAGGTGACACAAGATGATCCATAGTCTAGAACAGCGAATGTCGTGTTAAATCAAAATACCGAGGAAATATCCATTTTGGACCTTGACGATAAAAACATAACTGCTACTACCACTGTGTCGGGGTCTTGAATTTATTGCAAAACGTCTAAGGTAGTTATTTCTCTTTAGTATAATGAGCGCAGGCTGGCACAAACTTTCAGATATATGAACAAGCGATATATATATATATATATATATATATATATATATATATATATATATATATATATATATATATATTATATAATATATATATATATATATATATATATATATATATATATATATATATATATATATATATATATATATATAGATGTGTGAGTGTGTGTGTCTCGATTTGGTCCAAATGCACACAGAGCTTGGTCTCCTTTTACTGCTTTGTACAATGTATTGCTACTTATTGAGTTTCCTTATATATTAGAAAACAATTTATTTTCATTGCTAACATACATGTACTTCTTAATTGTTATTAAACAAATAATGCTTGTTTTCTCTTTCTTTTTCAGCATTGTAAGGAGGAGATGGTACTGCTAATCGACACAGATTAGAGATTATATCAGAGACTGAATGGCAATATTTCAATGATTCATATGGAATGCGTTGCAATCGAAAAAAGTGTTGCATTGTGGATTTGTGTACAATATGTGGATATGCTATAAATGTGTTTTTTCTTCCTATTCTGTGAAATCTTTGTGAAGGTTGATATCTTTAGGGATAATAATTTACAGATGATTATTAGTATAAATCAGTTTGCGTTTGAAACGGGAACAAAATATTCTTAGTTTATATAAACATTTAATAATATAGACAAGGCTGGTAAACAAGGATGGTAAATCAATCCAATGAGACTATATATAAACTACTATAACAATCAGTTGTTAGTGTTTTCACGTTTAAAGGATGAATTAATTTCGCGAATAGCAAATTTTAGACCGCCATTTCATTACTTCATAGCAGCTGTAACAATGAGAGACAAAGCTTAGTTTACATGTCTGGAATAAATTGTTTCAGTGTGACAAACGGTGAGTGTTTAGTGTCGGTGATATTCAAAGGTGGTTACATTTCTGGACATGACCAAGGTATAGTTATATTTTATTGCTATCAACATCTCTTCTCTTAATCGTGCTTAAAATACTCACGTTCTTTCTATGTATAAATAGTAATGCATACATAAAGTACATGGCAATGTCCACAAAATTTTAGTTTGCTTAATATCAACTGCAAGATTTGCATTATCACACAAATTCTCTCTCTCTCTCTCTCTCTCTCTCTCTCTCTCTCTCTCTCTCTCTCTCATTTATATATATGATTCAATTTCACTCGTTTCTGTCTCTCTCGTGAACATACCGACATTTGGAAGTGCTCCTTTCTTCTTTACTTTGTTCGAATTTAGGCGATACCCAATCCAATTAGAGTAAAGCTGCAAAAAATAAAACGATAATCGTAATAAAAGTAAACTAGGATAAAGTTCCAAATTAAATGGATATGTCTTATAGATACCTATATTCTTCCATCAGATTTGTGTGACGTCAAGCTATATATATATATATATATATATATATATATATATATATATATATATATATATATATATATATATATATATATTTGTGTGTGTGTTTATATATATCATAATAATAATAATAATAATAATAATAATAATAATGACTTTATTTAAAGAGGGTAACACAATTAGCTAAGAACTAATCTACCTTGAGGCCCTCATACAAGGAATTTATTTAATTTAATTCAGCAGCATCTCAGAAGCCACTGGATATACTGGGTTTGGAAGATGAAAATAGAGTGGGCATTTCTAATCTCAAATGGAATAATATTCCAGTGCAGTGTATTGGAAACTTTTCTTGAATAATTCCTTATTTGGTTTGGGAATTTTATACTGTTTTGTTGATATTGATCGCATGTGGTGTGTTTTACCAGGTATCTTATACTGGAATAGGGTTTGTAAATACTCAGGAGCACTATTATTGGATTTCCTGTACATTAATTTGGCTTTTCTTAAACATATTTGTCTTTAATAGGTAATATTTTTAACTTACCAATTAAATTAATTTTCCTTGCTTTTTTCTGATTTGATATTAGCCTAAATGCTCTTTTCTGAAGATTTTCCAACTTTGATATGTTTTTATCATTTGAATTACCCCATATTGTAGTACAGTTGTCTAAATTCGGTTGTATGTAACTGTTATACAATAATGTTCTGTGCCTTTCAGGGAGAAAATGTCTTATTCTACTGAGAAGCCATAAACTTGAATTGACCTTTTTACTGATATGTTTGATATGATCAGTCCATGATAGATTATTATCTACCAAAACACCAAGTAGTCTGTCGTGACAGACCATTTGCAAAATGTTATCCTTCCATGTCAGACAGTTCATTGCTATCAAGATTTTTCCATTTTTTCCTTGTTGAGATAAGTAATATTTTAGTTTTACCAGTATTTACTACCATGCTATGTGCACCATTTTTACAGCTTGTTTAATGCATTCTGCAAAGAAATTTCGAGTTCATGCTTTGTGTTTTGGATGTCTGACAATGTTGAGTCATCTGCATAGAGATCTGTAGATGATATCGAGTCTCTTAGTAAAAGTGGTAGGTCGTTAATAAATAAAATAAATAGTAATGGACCTAGAATTTAGCCTTGTGGCACACCATATCTAATTGTTTCAGGTTCGGACAGAACGTTATTTATATAAACATATTGTGTTTTCTCACTTAAGTATGAAGTAAATCATCTAACTTTTTTTTCATCGCATTCGTAGATTTTTAGTTTCTTTAAAAGGATTTCATGATCCACCATGTCAAACTCTTTCCTGAAATCTACAAATACAGATCCTATTATTTTACCTTGGTCAAGTGCTTGAAACCATTTATCAGTTAGGGAGATCAAGGCAGTCTCACATGAATGTTTCTGTCTAAAGCCAGATTTAGTAGGGTGTAACAGCAAGTGTTTGATTAAATATAACATGAATGAGTCATGGATACGTTTTTCAATCAATTTTGACAAGTTTAGTAGTATTGAGATTGGTCGGTAGTTATCAACATCATTCTTAGATCCAGATTTGCAAATAGGAGTTACTTTTGCAGTTTTCCATATTTTGGTGACAGTCAAGGTTGCAATACTTAAATTGATTATGAATGTTATGCTATCTAAAATAGCAGAGGCAAAAGATTTAATGAGTTTTTGACCAATCTGATCTAGGCCTGTAGCTTACTTGGTATCAAGTTCACTAAGACATTTTTTAACAAAGTTTTTTGATACTGGTGGGATAGAGAAACATACTTCTTTATAGATTTTGCTGCTGCAGAACTTTTTCAGTTCGCTAAAGTTGTTTTCTATCACTGGTTCTTTTAACTTTGTGGAGATACTGGTGAAAAAATCATAAGAAACATTTGTAATGTCAGTTTCATCAGTGACTATGGTGTCATTTACCAGAAGTGAGTTAATTTTACTTGTCTGATTGTTGTGTGTTCCTCCAGTGAGTTCATTGAAGACTTTCCAAATGTTGATTGTGTTGTTCTATTTGTTTTCAAGCAATGACTGATACTACGAATTATTAGCTATTTTAATCATGCTTGTTATTATATTTCTCCATACTTTATATGTTGAATGGTTTCCACTAGCCTTGACTTGGTCTCGTGTTTTCATAGCATCTAGTATTTCAGTAGTAAGCCAATTAGGTTGGATTTCATTATTTACTCGATGTACTTTCAGTGGTGCATGTTTAGAGACTACATACTTAAATAAGTCAGTCCACACTCTCTCAGAGCTTCATCTATGTCATCCAAATTTTGGATCATATTCCATGGAACTTTATATAGGTCATCAAGAAACTGTTCTTCACTAAAATGTTTGAACGATCTGTAAGTGATCGTTTTGTGTGTGTTTTTCTTATTTCTCTGGCATTTAACCTTTCTTGTCAAAAAAGTATGATAGTGGTCACTAAGACCAACATTTGGTACATTAACACAAGCCACATTGTCTGGTAGATTGGTATAAATGTGGTCAATAAGAGTGCTTGATTTTTCTGTTACCCTTGTGGGCTCATTTACTATCTGGACTAGGCCTAATGATTCAATAAATTCCATCCAGTTGTCTCTTATTTGAGTGTTGAGAAGGTCCTTATTTATATCACCAAGTATATATGTTTCTTTCTCCTGTGCAAGAACATTTTCCATTTGTTTCAACAAATCATCATTTCAGATTGCTTTGGAGGAAGGTGGCCTATAAATAAAACCAATTAGGAATGCTTTTGCATTATTTTGAGAAATTTCCACCAGGACACTCTTAATTTCATGTGACTCCAAGTCAAGTCGCCTTTCTGCATTTACATCTTCTCTAATGTATACAACAAGACCTCCCCCGCTGTCTCTCTGTGCCTTCGTAATGGTTTATTGTAGCCTTGACAGTGAAATAGATTATCATTATGGTTAGCATTTAATTTAGTTTCAGTGAGTCCTAAAATATGTATATTATTTTCTTTAGAAAACAACATTAACTTAATCTGGTCTATTTTCCAAATATACCTTGTACGTCTAGGTGATCTATGTTAAAACATTATGAATTTAGTTTCTTATCCATTATATGTATGCTATCATGCAGTGGGCCACACAATGAGGTTGTCTTCGTACTACTTTTATCATTCTGACATCCTTTTTGCTGTATTTAAATGGTCATATATATTAGCATTTTTAAAGTCACATGCAGACCCTGAAAATCTGTTAGCTTTTGTATTTACAATAGTATGCAGTGAATAGTTAGAGAAAAGTGTGTCACTTGGTACATTTAGATTTGTTGTTGTAAATGAAGCATTGGCATTCTCCTCTTGCAAGCTTCCTAGTATGTGTAATGCAATGCTGTACAGAGACTTTGTTTGTGTCCATATTTATGGCACCTGAAGCACTCAATCTGTTTTCCATGACGGCATACTTGTGTCATGTGCCCAGTTTCTCCACAGTAGAGACAGTACTCTTCATTATAGTGTCTGAAAATGGGGGCAAACATGTTAATATTTCTCAGTAGTTGAGAGGTTCATTTACTGCTTAGATGAATTTTGTCTCTGTCGTAGAGTCTTAGGTTGACGTCCTGCTTCTGAAGAAAGAAAGATGTGCATTGTGGAATGTACTGTATGTTGAAGTCTTCACATAGGTCAGTTATGAGATCATTGATTATTTTCACCCTGGTGTCCACACGAGGAGGTATTCATGATATCATAATTTTACATGTATCTGGACTGCAATACCTAGTAGCATAGATTAGACTTTCAAAATCTGTTCTGATTTAATTTAGAGACCTTCCCTCACTGGCATCATTTCCACTTACTAAAATAATATGTTGTTGATTTTTACACTTCTAAAAGTCTGGACATCTGTTTTAAAACGTCTCCTTGGAATTATAGTTTTCAGTATTGAGGAGCCAATTATTTGAGTCCTTTCTTGGCTTGTGATTTCATCTGTTGGACTCTGTTTTTTTATATCAGACACATCTCTTGGAGGAAGGGGTGTTGAAATTGATGTTGCAGTTTTGTGAACTGATCAAGCTGATGTTGATGTTGACACATTTGTCTGAGTACTTGGAAATACAGTTGTTGGTGCAGGTAACAGACTTGTTTTAGCTGAGGGCTATGGGTGGACACGTTTTGCTGTTACAGGTGTGACGTGTGACTTGGAGGAGGGTACTATTGTTTGCAATGCAGGTTTACTTAGGGTATCAGTTTTTAAATACATGTTACATTTTCTCTAGGATGGTATTGGTATTGTCTGCGTCCGAAAATCTGACATTGCTGTTATTTGGGAGTCTGTCTGAATTGCTATTTTACATGGGTTTACTTGCTCATCAATCCTTCCCTGTGCTGACTTAATAGCATGTAACTGTAGTTTTCATTCTTCAATTTGGGCCTCCAAGTTCCTAATTGTTGTTTGATGTCTACACATGGAGAAATCATTAAGGTTTAAGCCATCACTGCTGTAGTCATGATTTATGGAGCATGTAATTTCCTGACACTCTCCAGGGGTGTTAATTTTATTGCCTGAGTCATCTAGGTCAAAGACTTTAGGAGCTGTTTCATGTTTGGTACTACATCTAATTACTGGTGTAGATAATGTACTAATTGGGCTGTCATTGATTGACAGGTATAACCTTTCCTTAGTGTTATGTATAGGGGTGAAGGAGATGGGCTGAGTTGTAATCTGTTTAACATGTTTCTTACTTCAGGTCATGGCAGGTAGTGAAAAAATATTGAAGCCAAATCAAATGGCCTATTCCCTGAATATGGAGTCTACTAGCGGTACTGTAATATGTTACAGTTACATGCAGATTTTTCTCCTCATCATGTAATTGGAAACTTTGACCATTTTGCTTGATGTTACTATGTGTTTGCACTAGATTTGTAAGGGGAAACTGTAATTGTAACACTTTGAAGATTATATACAACCTGCAGAAATTCTGACTGTTGTTGGCCTGGTACGTGTACATTGCTGAGGGTCATATTGAATGCTGGGTCTGCTTCATATGCTGGTTCCAATTCAGTATATTTCTACTTGGAGCTAGTCTCAGAAACAGAATTATTCATGATTGCACAGGAGCATTGTAACGTCCATATGAACAGTCATCATCATCACTCCCTTGACCTAATGTGGTCGTTGAGGCACTGTGCTGCTGAACATCTGATCAGTTCCCTCCACATGTCCCGATCATGTTCCAATGACTGTGTCTCTGCAAACCATTTCCTTGTTCATTCTGTGATTTTGTCTTTCCACGTTTGCTATGTCTACCTCTCCTACCACCTTGGACACTACCCTGCAGTACCGTTTTGAATAGACTGTTGGCTCTAGTGACATGGCCATACCATTTCAGCTTTCTCTTTTTGACAGTGGTGAGGAGGTCTTCATAATGGCCTACTTTCTGCCTGTTTGTATTATGCACTTCTTCATTTGGTATGTGGTCCATGTAAGAGATAACAAGGATGGTTCTGTAGCATCTCACTTCAAGTGACTTGATTATTCGTTGTAATTATGCTGTCAGGGACCAGGCCTCACATGAATACAGAAATATTGAGATGACGATTGCTCTCAATGGTCGGATTTTAGTTTTAAGGCAGATATTTTTGTTTCTCCAGATTTGTCTTAGCTTTGACATAGTTTCATTTGCTTGTACCGCTCGTGATAAAATTGTGGTCGTAATCCCTCTTGGGTGATTATGGAACCAAGATATTTGAACTGGCCCACTGTTTCCAGTTCCTGTACTCTGACTTTAATCTTAGAGATTTGTCTGCCACTATTTTTCATCAAATTTGTCTTCTCGGCATTTATTTCCAAGTCAAATCTGGAAGATGTTTCATCCAGGTTATTTCCTAAGGTGGCAAGTTCATCTTCACTGCCTACCAGCTCATGAATGTCGTATGCAAAGCGGAGGATGGTGATGGTACGCCGTTTAATGCTGACTGTCCCACAGTGGTTTTCCATGGTTTCTCTCATGATGCTCTCTAAATAGATGTTGAAAGGATGGGTGACATTAGACAGCCTTGCCTTACTCCAGCTGTTGTTTTGAACCAGTCCCCCACAGAAATGTGAGCAATTACTGCACTGGTAGCCCTGGCGTACAGCTGCTTGATGGTGTTAGTCAACGTTTCACCCATGTTGTATTTCTTCATTGTGGCCCACAATGCCTCATGCCACACTACGTCAAAATCCTTTTGGAAATCTATGAACACGTGATAGATATTTTGTATGTGTTGTGAGCACTTTTCAGACAGAACCCTAAGATTGAATATTTTTTCTGCTGTATTGTTTAAACACCGAAAGCCTTCCTGTTTTTAAGCGATTATTTGTTTTGCTTTTGGGTTCAGTTTGTTCACGATGATCTTCAGCATCACATTGCTAGTATGGCTGACCGAACTGATAGTTCTGTAATTTTGGCATAGCTGGAGATTGCCTTTTATGGGGAGTGCTATAATCAGTGACGGGGCCCAATGTGTTGGCCATTCACCCGTCTGCCAGATCTTGTTGCAGATTTTTGTGAGTAACTGTATCACTGATTCCCACCATTCTAAGTTCAGCTGGGATGCTGTTTACTCCAGCTGCCTGTCCATTCCTCAGTGCTCTAATTGCTGACTCAACTTCTTCTTTGAGAATGGGAAAATCATCATCATTTGTGGAGTTTGGAACTTCAGGCACATTTGGGTCTCCTGTGAATGGATTGTGTAGAGTTCTTCACAATACTCAGTCCATCTTTCAATGTCACTTGCTTCTGGGAGGCATTTTTCATTTTCGTCTTGAATGGTATAGCCATTTGGTTGCTTCTACTCTATATCTTCATCATCACGATCAGTAGTTTGAGCACAGACCTGGATAAATGGGATGTTAAAGAGGGATGCCTTTAGACGAATGTTGATCATTCTGTTAGATATGGGCGACATTAAAGCACATATATGTTAATGGCTTTATTTACAGGGAAGCCTACTCTATTAATTGTCTTGCCCAATTCGCCACTATTGTATAATACATGCCCATCTTCAGTTTGGTGTTCTCATTGGGCTTTCTCTTTTACTTCACAGAGTCCCAGTATGTGCCATGTGTAGTGTTTTCATGTGTCAACTCTTGGAGTCTTCCACTTTGGTCCAGAGTTCTAATGTTCCAGGTGGCGATGGCATTGTTGTCTCTCGCTCTGATTTTATGCAAAGTATATATATATATACATATTCAATACGGAACTGCTGAGCACAATTGCTCTCAACTTTTAGGATGTGAGTGGATCTTAAAAATATTTTCCCACACTTGTGTCATCGTTTTGTGTAGCTTACAGAAATGTACTTTTTGTTTTGGCAATAGCCTTTCGGATAAAGTCTGCATCAAATCTCAAATAAAATTATGTCAACATTACAGCACAATTGTTAACAGTCATAACTTACAGATATATCGGGTCACATATAGCAGCAGGGAGTGCGGACAGACCGAAACTAATTCAAGCAAACCGAAACTATTTCAAGCAAAATCCTTCGGATTTCAAGCAGGGAGGGTGGACAGACCGAAACTATTTCAAGCAAACCTACTTACAGATATATCGGGTCACATATATATATATATATATATATATCGGATGTTAAATAGAGAATCTTTATATCTGTATTTTACTTACTGTACTCTCGCGCGTTCTGCTACCACTTGACGGATTACGAATGGTACTACTTTTGTATTGATTAGCACTTACCTATAAAAATTAAGTATTTATTTCATATATTGGTTACTACATATTCTACGTATAATTTACTTCTACGCTATTACGAAAGTGATACATTTTAAAGCCTTTTTTCTCTTAATATGAAGTAAAGTGTGGATCTATTTTTTTCCATATTATTACTCTGGAACGCACTAAGATATATTCGAACTGGTAACAGGAACAAAAAACCGGATGTATGCTTTTAACGACAAACAATAAAAATTAATACATTCTAAATAAATCCTAAACCATCTACACTTAATTTGAATATTTATCATTACAGGTCACAATGAAAGAAAATGACGCTTTACCGGGTAGAGCATCATAAATATTAGCACAAAATAAGTACATGCAATATTAGTGGTCAACATATTGGTCTCAGGTCATGTGTGTTAGAACTATGTAGGTCCATATGTAACATGGTGTATTCTAGTCCTTGTATGTCTTTTGTATGCATTATGTTAATATGACACAATACCCGTTATAGTCCCTAATATGTTATTTGTATATATTAAAACTAAATGCGAGATAATACTATCTTGTCCTAGTCACATTTGTATGTATGAAGTCCATATGTAACATAATCCTTCCACGAACTGGACTGGATGAACTATGTTACTCTGCTGTCAGAGGAAAATTGACTCACCCATAGTATACATAACATGACACAGTATTAGCAAGGAAGGTACTCGAAGCACAAAAACCACAGACATTGACAGTGCTAGGGCATTCCTGGTCAGAATTGGGTTAGAAATTATAAATCAGTGAATGAAACGACTATTTCTGTACATTTTTGTCGCACCAACAGTCTTCATTATATAATCATACTAAAAGGTTTGCAAAAACTGTAAAACCTAAATTGTATACCAAGTATTTAAAAAGAGAGATGAACGAATAGGAAGATTGATGCAGAGAAAATCAAGAGAACAGCAAAATATTAAACAAATGATTAAATACACAAAATATTTATTATATTTATCATATGACTGAAATGGTGTAAATTGTACATAAAAATTTTAATAATATTATATGCATATGAAAAATACCAGAAAAATTTGTAGTGCCCAACGGGTGTTTTCTTTCAATGTAAAATGGAAATATCTTTTCTACTTTATTTGAAAAAAAAACACTGCCTGTGGAATATTACTTTGTCTATAAAACTTTTTTTTACTTTAGCATACAAAATCTTTTTAAATATAAATAGTGTTATGGCTAATGGCAATCTTCTTGAACAAGGAAGTTCCAAGTTCCAAATATAATATTATTGACTGATGTCCTCAGGTATTTAAACAATGTAACTGAAACCTTAAATTACATTGAACAGTATATTCCAAGTGTAACCTCAGTGGTCGCAACTTCCTAGACCTTACTGATTTGAATGATTGTTTCATCTATCAAATTTAGAGCATTTTCCCCAACTTTATATTTTCTTCTGTCTGCATAATCAGCATGAAGTCGACCTAATGCTTGTTGGGTTGTGTACACTTGAAAATGTTTTGTCAGTAGTTCTGAATGAAATTTATTTATTCTAAACTAATTTAAGCATGTCTTTTAATTGATTGCTTTACTGTCACAATAGAAAAAAATAATATAAAAAAAATCATGTTCAAATTACATTGCAATTTACTTTAAAAATTAACAATCAAGATTCTTTTCTTAACATGAACTACCATGTTGTATCACTTTTACAAATCTTTTGTTGACTGCTCTGGTTGTCTAGTGGTTAGAGCATCCGCCTCGGATGTGGAAGGTCGTGGGTTTGATCCCCGGCCGGGTCATACCAAAGACTTATAAAAATGGTACTGCCTGGCACTTAGCATTAAGAAGTTAGTGTTAGGACTTGTAGGCCTCTTCCCCGAATAATGTAATGGGTGGGACATCATGCTATATATTTGTGATATGATGGCCAAGTATTAGGCATCAATATAAATTGCCACATTGCAGACATAAGAGTGACAATTTTAATATGATTGGATATTTCTCGTGATTTATCATGTCTATTATCTTGACTAGATAAACTGATTTATCAAGTTTAATAAAGTCTTACAAACAAACACATTCTATGAGATACAAGATCACCTAATTTATAGCAAAAAGTTATAAAACATCTTGATGATTCAAACCTATTTACTAAGCAAGATACAAATTTGATTAGAAATACTCTATTAAAAGTCTTAAGAACCTTAGCCAATCAGATGCCAGATCACTTCATTGCTATATACTTCGACCTTGCACATAATACAATTCACTTGACATCGTCATGATGTTAGCCCATTTCTCAATATTGATCAAATCAGATCAAAAATAAAGTGGTTACAAACTCATGCAACTAGTTGCCACTTCAGTTGAGATCTCGTAATATAAACTTATATTCCATGTTTAGTAAAACTTAAAAACATGTATAAATACGACCTTTAGAATGAGAACTGGTTCAGTCAGATGCAAGATAAAGTAATTACTATAATGGTTATCAATCTTACTAAACTGTTGAAATCTCCATTATATAAACCTGTACTGCAAGTTTTGTAAAAACTAAAAACTATTGCTTTAATATTGGTAAGAAGCTCGGATAATCTGATGAAAGATCACCTTATTAATATGCTTTGATTTTAGTTATTGTTGAATTAGACTGAAATCTTGAAATAAGCTCATATTCCATGCTTTACGTAAAATTGAATCAAATATATGAATGATAGACTGATACAACTCTAAATGTTAAAGGATGGAATGATGAAGGCTTATACAAGACAAAAATGTAAAGTCACTTAACCTTATGGCTTGAGGAGTTAAAATTAAGTCAAATTGGTAAAATGAACATTTTTCAGTAACTTTACCCCTTGAACACAGATGTTTGGACTTTTTCATCCATGCATGAAAGATTATTAATTAGTGCTGCCTTTCACTAAGTGAATGTTCCACGTAACACTCATAATTAGGTTAACGAATGCATACCTGCTGAAAAAAAATGAACTTGCACTATACAGAAACGGCATAATAGTTATCATAATTCCATGTTAGATTCAAGAGAGAGCTTTACATTAGACTTTCATTAACTCTTGTTAGTTGACTATACACTGTTTTAAAAACGTGACCTTATGATTTTTAAAATTGAATGTTATTTCAACAGCAATACAAAATATGATATTTCAATATTTCTTTCTTGAATAACTATATGGGACTCTTTACATATAAGTTACCTTTTGAAACTTTGTCTAGGTTGAACTTTAATACTTTTCACTTCCTGGGTGCAATTCTTGCACACATTATATAAACGTTCATTAACTCATCATATAACTTACTGACAAATTTTAGTTTAAACATGAACTTTTTGTATCTGCATTAATACAATACAACATAAATGTTTCAGTGTAATATTCTTCGGAGCAAACATTTTGAAATATACATTGGTGCTGTTGTAACTAGTAGTTTCAAGTTGAACATGACCTTATTTAAAAAAGAGACGTTATACAAAATTATGTGTTATAAAATATCAAACAGACAATATGTCTTCCCGAAACCAGGTGTCGTGTGGAACAAATGACCATTAAATTTGGCTGTAGTGTTTCATGAGAAATACATTAGTAAACAGATTTTTGTTTGGATAAAATGAATGTCTTTATTGGTCATCAGACAGGGATATTGTAAAGAAAACTAAAAATTATATTATATTAAATTGATTACTTTTTCAATCTTTGCAGTCAACTGTGAGATAGGTAACCCTCGTTTTTATAGCATTTTCCATCCGAATCTGAATCTAAATCTAATTGATGTTAAAAACTTGCTGTTTTATTATATTAAGCAGAGAGAACATATGGAAAAAAAACTGTTCAGTCCCTTGTAACAACGTTTTTGAAGATAAAAATGTTTAATGGTTTAGTAGTGAATTTTCAAGTCAAAATGTGTAAATCTACTGGTCTGAAATCCATTATCACATGTAATGCTAAAACATATATCTTTAGAAAATTTTACAATTAAATGTGATAACATGTAATAGACTCTCATGGGGTCAATTTTAGAAGAAAAATATACAAAAGTATGCCACATTCAATACTAATTCATACTGAGCATACTCTTTGAGTAGATATGGGCTATTTTTATTGAAGAAAAGATCTGATTACTAAGGGAATAGTTCAATAAAAGTTACTAATACTAGTAGACATGATGTATAAACATAATTTAACTAATATAACTAAGTTCTCTTAGTAATATTCTGTAAGTTTTAATCTATTTTTTTTTAAATCAGCAGAAAATAATTTTAAATCAATACACACATTTCTTGAACTCATATCCAGAAGTGTTCATTATAAACCGTTGTCCTTTGCTTCTCTTCAGACTTTGGAAATATGAGCTGAACTTCTCTGGTAGCAATAAATTTGATCTTATGCATTCTGAACTAACTGTTAAATGTCTTTTCACTGCCTCTATCAAAGCTATTAGGTGGCCAGCAGGTGGCTATCACAGATGAGCTAACACTATTTCCTGAAAATTTACACCAGGAGAATGGCCTGGAGAGAGCTGTTACCTCTTATCAATTCAAGAGAGCTATACTGGCTCAAAATAAGGGGCTTGCTTTCATGACTTTTTATACATATTCAGCTACCATGGTTGGACTTTGCCAATTCCATGATAATAAGAATTTAATAATGTTAGATGTTTAAATGTTTACAATATATTTTCAATTTGTTACCAAAGAATCAGGTGAAAAGTTCAGAAACCAGTTTATTTAAACTTTGGTCTGTAAGAGACTTATGTAACCGGTTTTTTAAACTCTAGTCTGTAAAAGACTGTTGTTACATCGAAGAAACACTGTTCCTACTTTTTTCAGTTGCAAATAGGATCAGCTTCATTATGAACCGATCTTGGCTGTGCGTTCTTCATGATGAATTTAGATAAAAACTACTAAGTTTATATCTTGTATAGTAATAACAAATAACAATAACAATAATAAATTAGATCAAATATTATCTTAATAGTATAGTTTTACTAATCTAGAATTATTTCCATTACAGCCCATTCTGCTCAACAAACGTTTCAGAACTTGGAAATTATATATTTTAATTGATAGTTAAAACTGTTAAAAGTTAAAATAATCTTGCAATTTGCACAAATGCTGCTAGACAACAAACATATATGTTATGCACTTTAGCTTTGGAGGCAGCACAAATAATAATAGCATGATTCTGTTTATGCCATTTTCTCTGCAATGCAGAGGCTACTATATGTCCCTATTGACTGTTTAAAAGGACTTTCTAATATTTTATCAAATTGTGAACTTTGATTTGGAGAGATTGCAAGATATACTTCCAGATGTGAAGAAGCTTTGGGCCTTGTATTGTTTATGTACTTGTAAGGTGCCCTGTAATAAAGGTATGTTGCTTGTATGTTATAAACAATTCAACCTAATTTTTTCATAAACCTGTAACAATGTAAAATGTGGTGTTCACATTGTTATACCAGGTTCAGTTGAGAATGAAAAAAGTCACACATGTGTTCATGAATGGAATTAATTTTATAATTTATCTACAACCAAATTTTATCAACCGATCACATTGAAAACAGTAGTGCAGTGGATATTCAATCATGTGTGTACACACATAATAATATATATTTCTCTAACATGTAGTGATGATAACATACAAATTGTGCACACCTTTCAAGTAATTAGTAAACCAATTGATCGAATTGCTACATACGCTTCTACTGGTAATTTCTAAATGCCTAATTTCCATACAGGATTCCTAGTTTTTATCATGTAAATATTAGATCTATTATATAATGCATTTGATAAGTAGATTATAACATATTGTTCATAACATTATCAGACCCATTTTAAATTTACATTTGTTCACGAGTTTACATGTCAAAATTCTTAAAGTATAGAACAACAGTCGTTTCAAATATTGCTCAATCAAGGTTCATTTAGTTTGTTTAATTGCTCTTTCAGTTACAAAAAAGTTATCAAGTGAAATTTATAGTGAATAGTGAATTTCTTGTGCATATATAACTGTGTCTGCTTTGTCATATCATAAGGATATATGAAATTCCTATTAATATTATCTGAGTTTGTTGTGACATGCAGATAAATTTACATTTAAAAAATCTAGAAACTTTCTGCTAATCCAAATCCAAGTTATCAAAAATTATTCAGGAATCTTAAGGCTGGTAAGAAACTGTTAGCATTAAGCAAATGTCCCTTAGGGCAATATCAACGGATTGACTTCCCATCATGAAAAGATTATTCAAATGTATAATTAACCATGCTCTCCCAAGTGATGTTTGCTGTGAAATTTGAATTAGAGATGGTGCTAGTAAGGATGACTCTTGTTTAATGTCAAATTGTTAGCAATGAAAGGAAAAACATGATAAGCAAAATTAAACTTGAACTAACAGTAAAATGTTACACTCCACCATGTTCCAGTTTCAAAGTGTGTTACATCTACTACTTTTGTCTATTTGTTGTGTTCCAAGTACTATGTACCTTTAAAGTCTCTTTAAAAATAGTTATTTTAGTACCACTGTGGGTTAGATACTAAGGTAATAAATGGTGATGTATTGTACTGTCATAATATACATCATGACCTTCATTCTTTATTTAAACAATAGGCAGGTAGGTGGTTGGATTAAATCACGATAATACATTTAATGTCTCAGATGCAAATACATGCTGAATGCAACTGATTTACCAAATAAATGTTTGGGCATTTAAATACAATTGATGATGTTGTAAGAGTCTGAATTCTGTCTTTAGTAAATTGTGGGAAGTAAAAAACTAAAATGACTCAACATGAAATTCCTCGTTATTAGTTCATCCTTCCGTCAATATATTTTACCCAGTAACATCTAGTCTTGTCATAAATGGTGTAAGGATGCAGCTCAGTTAGAATCCAAGCAAGCCAGTAATTCAAACATTAAAATTAAGTCAGCATGACTTCATTTTCATGCTAGTTTTGCATTATTTGCTTCAGCTGTGGGCTTTTTACACCCTTAATATGCTTAACTCTATTTCACACTCACTCTGAAATTTGGCATGTGAGTTGTTTATAAATTAATTATGGAATATGGGTATACTACAATGAAAATAGTTAAGTTTTGTCCAAAATAAATCAATATGACCCAAGTTTAATACTTCAGAGATATGAATATTCAGCTATATGTTCATTACACCCTCAAAGCCATTGACACTATTGCACCTGCAAATATATTTGGTATCATCTTAAGTAATACAGAGGATAACTCCACCATGCCTAAACTATATCACTGGTAACTTGTTTGCATGCTTTGGAAACGATTGTCTTTTTAGCTGTTTGGTAAATGCTTTAGGCCCTAATTTATCTATACTGTGAACATTAGCATATAATATAATACAATCGATAGGTCGTTGTAACTTTCACACATTAGAGCATTTTGAACCATTTTTTATACACGCTTGATATAATTATCCACTATCACTAGCATTTATGAAATGTGAAGGATGTAAATATTATAGAGTAATTCAGTCATATCGAAACAGGTCACTACAAATTTTGTTCATGTCTGAATGATGTTTCTATATTCAGATATTTGCTGACATGTTAGTTTTTTTCAACCATTTGTTGCTAAATGATTTGTGTCTACATCAATTTTACAAATGAGTTTAGCCTAAATAGTGTGTACCATGATGAGACCATGCTATCTTAATGCATCTAAATCTATACTATAGAGCAGTATAAACCTTTCCGTTATGGCTTTAATGGGTGTAGCAAAGTGTGTATCACATGACATTTTGCCATGACGATGCTGATGTCACCCAGCACTCCGTCCTATGTAATCTATATTGGAACATTTACTGTAAATATTTTCACAAGCATTTATGTTAACAATGCATCCCTGTGAAGGCGATATTTAGCAAACTGATTGCATTACAGTTTCATTGTTGTCTTACTTTTAAACTTTTCCTGTGTAATTTTGTTTAATGATTTCAATTTTATCCCAAGATTATACTTTTTATCCAACTGTGTTAAAATGTGTTTTTATTTAACATTTAGGTTCGTACCAAAACACACCAACCAAACTAAGGAATAGTTTCTATATGTTCACTTTTGTTAATATGAGTTTTCATTCACATATTCTCATCCTTATCTTTTGAATATCGCATATGTAGCTACATAATTGAAATATATCTACTGATAAGTACGCATATTAATAAATTATTATTAAATTCATAAATTACTTTCATTAATTGATCAATAAATTAAGTTTAATTTACAATGTCAATATGCAGATAAATTAGAAAATATCATGAAAGCCATAAAAGCAACAAATGAATTCGACTTTCAAATATTTCACATAAATCCTTTCTCTCATTTTCAACGTAATTATTTTTTAATTACTAATTATAACGGTGATTATTTACTATCTAGCTTGATTTTTGATTTGTTTGATTGGGACTTTTATAAAGTAGCTTTAACAATTTTTCAGTCAAATCGCAACGATGTATGCAGTAAGACAGTTAATAGTGATGTCTAGCACTGAGACATCATGCCGCAGACATGTAGCAGGTTGTCCCACCAAGTCACATCTTTCTGACACCAGGCCGACGAGTCTTAACACTTATCTCTTAATGCTGAGCGCCAAGGGAGGCAGCTGTTAGTACCATTTTTGTAAGTCTTTTGTACGACTCAGCCGGTGATCGAACCCACGACCTCCCGCTTCCGCGGAGAATTCTCTAACAACTAGGCTACCGGAGCGGTCATTCTAGCTTGAACACGGAAGATTACGCTTATGAACTCTCCAATAGTTATTTTATTACATCTTAAGCTCTACATATTACTATCAATAATTTTAATGAGGACTTTGTATAGCACCTAATCTTTAGACGCTCTAAGCGCTTTACGACATTAGAAAAAACCTATAACATACAGAACGTATATGATGATATGATTATAAAACAAGTAAGATCATGTACTTAAAAAACATTAGAAAACCAGTGTGCATTTATAAATCAAAATCATTTAAAGTCTTACTGTTTGATTAGAGTGCAAATACAATCAAGTTATATGCTGTACAAAGGGGCACTCACCCGATACTATGTACTTTTGAGAGTGCTGTATGCAAGGTGAAGTTGTTTGCATATAAAGCATGCAAATTGGAGAGAATGTTGGCATACCGCTATGCTACGTTGATGCAATTTGGCAGTGTTTTCTTTGCATATTGTACGTTTGGAAATTTTAAATAATCTTAGCACACTGCTAACTAGAGAGATTGTTCCCTTGTTCAGAAATTACCCAGAATTTGTTTAAAGTACACTAGCATTAACAGATTTTAAAATAGGGTAAACGAATTTGCCAGACTACACAAAATCAGCTTCTGAAAGTGCAATGAATGAATTACCAATATATGAAATATAAAAGATCTGAAAAGAAAATTAAATACAATTTACCTCTAATGTTTAGGAAGTGAAAATGACCAAGTGGAGCTAGCACTTCTTTTTAAAGTTGCACATGTAAAGTCAGGCCAAGCTGTATACTCTATAATCCATATTGCATCCATATATCATACAAACAAAATAAAGGGAATTTAAGGTTCTTTGAAAAATGCCTTAGATATAAAAGTTCTTTTTTAAAACACACTATAACCAATGTGAAAACTTGGAGAAATTCTTTTACTTTAACATTTTTAACTCTATGCAAAATATCAAGCTGTAGGTCACCAAGCAAGGGAGGTTGTGGAGAGGTATCTGTTGGTAAGACAAAAGCAACACAATTTTCTCTAATATCAAGTAAACGACATGAAGCATACTAACAGAGCATATCATTTTGAGTATATAAGATATTTTAAGTAAAAATGAATTCTAGAGAGCAAAGTTCTTAAATCTCATAAAGGTTACGCTTCCCAAGTTTGTGGCAAAACAAACATCATGATAATTGTAAAAACACTCTTATTGAATTACATTGGTTTTACTATTTCTTTAATATTTTTGCATTTCTTTTTCTATCAATATTTTTGAATGACCTTCAATTTCTTGTTTATTTCAGAAATCATATTTGCTCTTTCCAGTCTGTTTCTCTCTCTCTCTATCTTTCTCTCTCTCTCTCTCTCTCTCTCTCTCTCTCTCTCTCTCTCTCTATCTCTCTCTCTCTTTCTCTCTCTCTCTCTATCTCTCTCTCTCTTTCTCTCTCTCTCTCTCTCTCTCTCTCTCTCTCTCTCTCTCTATATATATATATATATATATATATATATATATATATATATATAGATATGTATATATATATCAGTCTTTACCTATCGCTTCCGCTCATTTTATTCCCTACATAAAACTGCCTCTTTACCCTTGCCTTCTTAGCCTTTATGCATCTCTTACAACATTCTCGCTTTTATTTATCTCTTCTGGCATCTCTCTTCTTCACTCTATCATCTATGTCTTTATCTTTCATTTCATCCTGTCTTCTTCTTTTTATTTGTCTGTCTTTCTCTTGTGTTCTCCTCACCTTCTCATCTCTGTCATGCTCTCCAAATTGTATGAGGTGATGGTACATGTAACTGTATGTTCTGAGTTATAAACTTTGCAATTTCATAAAGTGAAGACAGCTACAAACTTTCCTGAAATAGTATTGTCAAGCATTTGTCTCCATATTGGTTAGTAAAAACTGAGCAATTACTAGAACCACAACAACAATATAAATAAGTATTTACAGGACAGTAATATTGATTCAAATATGGTGTGGACAAAACATGCCAAGATTATGTGTGCAACATCATTGTTGTCTACTGACATTTATGTGAATAGTATCAGTGGATTCAATTGCAAAGGAGTTATTAAGATAGCCAGTATATTTTTTCTTGGACAATGTCAGTCCTTCTAGAATGTATTAACAAAACCTTGCAAATGACCATATGTGTGCATTTTGGACTTTTCATTACTGCAGTGTCTGGAGTGCAGCAGTTTATAGTGCTGTCCAGCACTGATGCATCACCCTGCATATCATCATGTCCCACCCAGTCACATTATCAAAACACCAGGCCGACCAGTCGTAACAGTAACCTCTTATGATGAGCACCACTTGAGGCAGATACTAGAATCATTTTTATAAGTCATTGGTATGATGCAGCTGGGTTTGACCCAAAACTTCCCCATATCACAGTTGGATGCTCTAAACACGTAGGTCATCATATTGGTCCCCATTTCAATATAGTGTTAGTTTGCTAAGAAGAATCAGGAAGAGTCTTTATAAGTCGCGTCTTATATCTTGTAAGTGACTTAAAATGATATCAGTCCAATATTGTAACCTCTTTTAATGTAAAGTTCATTTTATTTTAAAGAAACCACTTGTGAGATTTTGTAAAGTGAACCATAACCTGCATTATATTTGAAATGCAGATTAGGAAAGAGTCCATTAAGGAAAACAAACAAATTACTGTTGTTTGAAATAATTTGCTAGTGGATCATATCACCCCACACCAACCCAAAATTATTTTTTGACCTGTTACATGTATGGTATTTCCTTACGTTTAATACCAAAGAGACAATTCATAGTAAGGAAATAATTGGTAGTTCAGTGTGGTGAATGAATCAGTTAACTGATTCTTCCTCCCCCCACTTTTTAAGGAATTCATTATGTTTTGGTATTTAACTTGCATGTTTTAAGTGTATTACCAAAGGGCACATTCATGAAAAGAAATTAATTGGTTGAAGGGGAAAAGAATGAGATAACGGACACTATCCCTCTTCCAATTGTAGGCAAACTCATTACGTATATACATGTGGCAGTCAGTTTATTTCCAAAGAGTCCATTATTGAAAAGAAACTAATTATTTGAGTGGAGGAGGCAAATAAATAGATGGGAACCTAATGTGTTGCGAGGGAAGGGCAACACATAAGTAAGGGTTTCGAATGGCAGAACTGACTGTTACTCAGTCTATTAAAACTGGCAGTTAAGAAAAGGAAAGTGGAATAATCTAACAGGTTTTTTAGATTGATGTTGTATTATAATAAGGGAAAGAGGTTTGAAAAATGATTTGTACAAGATTATAATTCCTGCACATTACGCAATCAGCACTTTGACTTTGTTCTCTTCAGTATTATACAATTTGTTTTACAATACTCAGTATCTTGTATCAAGCAATACATCATTCAACAAATCATCACTGATAATCCAATCGGCATCCTTTCAACAGCTCCAGTTCATCCCAATTAGTTTCAAAGGCCAAATTAATAGGCCATGTGATCCAACTCCAAGATCAGAAGTCAGAACTTCTATAGAGACCTGTACAGAATTTAATTGGACTAAGAGATAGCTTTGAAAGATTAAATTCTGTATGCCCACCTAGAAAATGCCAGCTTAGTAGTTTACACTTGAGCCCGGAAGAAATACAGTTTTAGACTGTAATCAGTTTGTGATTTTCATGAAGAAGATGAAACAGAGAATGATGATGAGACAATTATAGCTGATGTGACAGGAGAGAATAAGTACATTTAATGCTGTTTAAATGAATGATAAATACAGCAACATTTCTTAAACAATAATTGAAACACTTCATTATTAGAATTATGTACATAGAAAATGGAAATTACTAGACTAATGTATATATTTCTACCTAAAACAATTTTGAAATAAAGACCTGTTTTTGCAAATATGTCATAAACCAGCAAACTAAAGAATGCATAATCTTTTATTTTAAAATTTGAATTTTAAATTGAATATTCTGCAAATGAGAATTATTATTCTAGGATTGATACACAATGAAACAATGCAATAATCAAAATAACAAGCCATATGTTTTGGCACTGTAGTGGGCCATTTTATCTCCATAAATAAATTTCAAATTGATACAAGATACACAATATTTTAGTAAAATTAGCATGTTTTTTGTACCATGGAACTGATAGAGTAATGTATTAAGTATGTTTTTATTTCATGTTGTTTATTATCAATAATAATAATATTAATAATAATAATAATAATAATAATAATAATAATAATAATAATAATAATATTGGTAATAACAATTATTGTGCTGTAAAGAGAAAGGAACATTCCTATTGCTTTATTAAAAGACACAAACAATATCTCATTTTGTAGGGTCTGATTGCTGTTTTAAGTATGCAAGGGATATGCTCTCCTTCAGCACATGTTCGTTGACTCATTAGAAGAGGAAAGTTTTGCATAAAGTTTGATGACATAGATATTGATACCTATGTAAAAGAGAAATGTAAGTATATATCTTGTATTAGTATATTTTACCAACCAACGTTCTCTCTAAGCAAATGGTAGATGTGCACGCAATGCTCGCTGCAATGTGCAAGCATTACGGAGACGAGCAAACGGACAATTCAGCTGTGCGGGTATGTCTGAGCAGCTGTGCGCCCGCACGTGTGCAGCTTAGAGGGAATGTTGTTACCATCATGTTTTTTTCTTCCAGTTTCTAGTTAGGAACATGGCAAAATATTGTGTAAGGTAAATGAATGCTGTAGATCAAAATAGGTGTTTTTATCAAGATGTATTACCATTAAAAATGCAGTTTAACTGGAATTTGTGATTCAAGTTTTCCATGGCAGAAAATATTCAACATGACAATATGTATCCTCACATGCAATAATGAGAGAATTATATTATGTAATTTATTGACTTGATACATATGAGTCAGTTGTAATCTCTGTTGAAAACATTTTCAAACCATAATGTAATAACGATAACTGCTGGATGAGCATTTATAGCCCTATCCAAATGAACAATTCCAAATTGAGATACAATATATGAAACAGATACACGATATGAAAATGAAATTAGCACAACACTAATTTTGAACCGGTGTTGATACACAGGTGTCCATGTCATAAGTCATTATTGCGAGTAAATTAAAAAAAAAAATTGATTAAAATTGTATCCATGGGAAAATATGAAAACATAGTTATTTTGATTTGGTTTTCACTTCAGATTCCAAGAATTATTACGTGTTTGTCAGTGGAGGAGATTAAAACTTTGCATGTTTCTGTAGAGGGTATGACAGTGTATGGAGGTAAGATTTTACATTTTGTTTTAAAATACATTTGTTATGTATAGATAAATTGAAGGACATACTTTATTTGTATTTCTTGAAACGTAATGTTACTAGTTTAGTAATTTTAATTTCCTGACATTCTAAATAAAAATATTGATTACTAGATTCAGTAAATAACTTGTTGGCTTGAAATAGTCACATCATAGGTATTAGACATTTACTCTTGGTGGACATGGCAGAAAAGGTAAGCCAAGATAACGGAGCATGACACCAAAATATATTCAAAGGAATCAATAAATGTCATTGACCTAAAAAAGTTATTGTTATGTATTAAACTTGATTTAAATAAACAAATGATTGATTAATGTAAATGAAACAATATAAATTCATTATCTTGCAGTGCTTTTAAGGTGAGTTGAGGGTTTTCTTATATCTAAGAGAAGTTCAAACATATGACAATAATATCTGGTATGCTAAAGAATGTAATTCACTATTTTTCTTTTATATATTTTATTATTATTTCTTTAAATATATACATGATTGTATAGAAAACAGGTGAAAAGAAAGAATGAGGCAGAACAAAATACAAGCTAAAGAACTAAAGTTGAGAAATAGAACCAAAACATCACGTGAGTAATTTAGATAGTCAACAGTTGAAATATACACAGCAGCATACGGATATACATCCTTTTTACAACAATATGGAACAATATATTTTTCAAACATCATTCATTACAAACACCACCATCAACAACAACAACAGCAGTTACCATAATCACCCTTGTTTTGTATGAATGAAACTAAATTTAAAATGGTTATTTGAAATTTTATAAAATAGTCAATGTTACAAAGTTCATAATTACCGTATGCAGTGTATTACAAAACGGAACATTTCTGATTACTGACCTACAAATTAAGAGAGATACTAGCTAAAATTCAAGATAGGAGATCTGGTTGCTTTAAATTTCAAATTGAGCTACTAATATGATTGGGAAGTGACTGACTTCAATTCCAAATTGTAATGTCATTCTGCAACACCATTGTTTTCACGAGCTTGCATACTCCTGTATGATTATTAAATGCTAAGGAATACAAAACAAAAACTTGAAAAATATTGATGGTATGATATGATCATATACTCTTTTTAGACTCCATTACTGTTATCAGGACAAGATTATTCAATTCAGGTACCAACACCATATTAACTAAATGTGCACATATAAGTCAGTAGACTTTTTTATGAAAATAGTTGTCTTTAAAGGAACATTACTCCACAAGGCACAATAATGTACTAAAGGTTAATTTGTTAGTAAATTCATTTTTGTCAGTCCCAATGGGAAAGAAGAAAATGTTTTGTCATTTATGATTTTCTTTGTAGGTAATCTCTCTAAAAAGTAATGGGCTGGTGGAGTACAATTCTGGTGCAGTCTTCAAGGGAGTACTTGAGGGTCAATATAACATTTACTGCAAAAAGCCATTAGGGATATTGGAAATTTGACATTTCAGTTTGCTGAATGTTTAGAAACAAGACTAAATGTTAAAGATATCCAGAAAATCTTTGAAATGTTTTAGACCACCGAGTTTGAACTAAAGATAAGGAACAACTGAATATATTATATGGAAGTGGCCCATGAACAAATAAAGGAAGAAATTGCAATATACATTCAAAGTTTGTCACATGTATGAATTACTGAACCACTCTCAAAAGATTCATTGGTTGATCTGTTAAGGAAAACCTGCTTCCTTACTGCATGCTACCTCCTGGTAACTAATGAGTTTTACTCTGGGAGCACTGGATTTGACTCGAAGTAATAGTGCTCCTAAAGTATTATTATTGGGTGATTATTGTGATAGAAACATATTATGGTATACTACAGTTTGCTGGTTTTTAATGGGTAAAACAGTATCTCTGTAGCCACTAGGTCTCATCAATTATTTTTTAATTATAATATAAGACATGTAGTTTAGAGTGTGCAGAAATTTATACTTCTAACACTTGCCATTAAATCACTAAAGATAAACCTCAGACAAGCTTTGAAATGGAATTTTGTATGCTGTTAATATATGGACTTTTTCTTGTTAAAACTATGTTAAGATTTAAATATGTTAAAACATATAATATAGAAGCAAAGTTTCACATAATTATTAACATTGTACATTTGAGCTTGAAACAAAAAACCCATTATGCTTGTGTTTACTGTTATATTTAAAGCTTTAGTCACTTATCTAATGCGATATCAGATCAGAATTAAAAATAACATGGATTACCAGGGTACATACTTGATAATATGCTTTTTATTACTCTATCGGACCTAAGTACCATTCTCGAACATGTGCCTCCTATCCCTTTTATAAAATATTCAAATAAAGACATAATATCAATTGCAAGCTTTTCTTTCATTCATTTACATTCTTTTCGCATAGATTTGTTGGTTGAACAGATTATACATTTTAGCTGTAATTTATGTATGCTGCAAAGGTTTATGCTTTTCTGAAGGTCAAAGCTTATTAACACATTAACCCCGAAAGGGTTTTCGCTGTTTGCGCAAGAAATGCTTTTTTTTTTTAGTGGTTGATCTCCACGCTGATCTTCACTGACCATGACCATTCTTGATGAGAACCAACTGTCGGGTTTTCGGTGTTTGCGCAAGAAATGCTTTTTTTTGTTTAGTGGTTGATTTCCACGCTGATCTTCACTGACCATGATCATTCTTGATGAGAACCTCCTGTCCTGTTATGTTTTTGTTTGCTATATATTGAATACATTTTTAAATTTTTGTATTTTATTATTGATTTTGTGTACAAAAAATTTTAATTTTTGTTTGGAGAGGGGTAGATTAGATATATATATATATATATTTAAAATGCGAGTAGGAAACACGTTTTGGGGACTATTTCTGAATACATCCTAATACATCGACTTGCAAACAATATTCCATTAGACAAAAGCTAGTTATGATGTGGTTAGTTTGCTCGTGCATGAGCAGAAGGTGAAAAGTGGGACTCCTTTTTTGTGCTTAACAGACCCATTTTCGTATGGAGAAGACTATTAAAAATATCCACCTCATCCTACTTTTTCCACCTGTCTGTGTGCGCTTTAGACCGGTCTGACGTAGATCTGAGGCCATAAGATCTAGACACAAATTCGGATTCCGACCATGGGAGAATTTTACTTGGAAAAAAAACATTCAAAATCGTAGGTTTTTTCCTCTGTGTTTTGTAGTGCAACTAAAATTTCCAGATTATTTGGTATAATTGTAGAGGAAACTCTGTCTACCTTTCTATAATACCGCCCACTTTTATAGACCTTGGAAGAATGCTAATTCCTCATGGCCTGTAAACTCATCGCTAGGGGTTAATGTGTTAACTTGTTTCTTACAAAGATTTATATATACAGAAAACAAACTGGTCAAGTGTATTGAATTTTAAAGTTGCAGAAGTTATGTCATGACATCATTTTTTAGCAAAACTTGACAAAGTACTACCTGAAATAATACAATTTCAGAAAATACATTGATAATAAGGATATCTAAAGGCCATGTGGTTGATTAATTGATTGAATGTTAATGGTGCACAAACACTTTTAGGCTATTTAGCGCTAAACAATATGTTATATGAATACACGTTAAAAAGAGTAAACGTTTAAATATCAACCAGTGATATAAAAAACCAAAATGTTTAAATGTAAATGGTAAGATGGTAACAGTAAAAATTAGAACTTCCTGATCAACGGGGGATGTAAAAGGTGTATGTTAATGAAGACAGATGAGAAGATGCTGAAAATACGATATTTACATTACATAAACATGCTGTAGGTATTATTATAAAAAATGTGGATATTTAATAGCAATGTGGGATTGTCATTTTGATTCTATTTATTTTCTATGCATTACAGCTCAGAAAATGTCTATTCACTTGAGTGTATTTTGATTAGACATTTATTAACAGTAGGGTTGGCACACATTAGAATGGAATGGTGGTGGATGGAGGTAAAATAGATAATTAACCTAATGGTTTTATCTACAAATACTAACCTTATATGAATTACAGGGATGGTTTGGTACTCTCCCATTCATTAGCTTTAAATGTTACACAGTAAGTTCCATGCTCAAGTATATTCATTTTAAAATTGAATACAACAATAGAAATCAAACACAAGGATCACATGCTCTTTATACATGGAATTATATATTGATAAGGGTAATTTGCAAGCAGAAGAAAAAATCATGACAAAATAGAATGAGAGAGTGGCGAGTGTGAGAGGAAGGCAGCAGATAGAGAAAGAAAATAAAAAAGGTTTGCCAGATATATATAAGTAGACGGATACGTTGAACGATTCATAATATATAAGAAAAGAAAAGCACATTGCAAGATTGCAATAAATTGAGCTGTATATGCAATACATCTAATCAGAGACAGTTGTTGAAATCAGGCAGTGGAGATTGCACACAAGCCTTATGAAGTGTGATTGATTAGTTCAGTGATGGGGAAATAACATGCTTCGATAATCACGGTCATAGTACACAAGGAGCCATGAGAGAATAACAGTGGTCACTGATCAGGTGGTCAAAATCTGCAGGCAAACTTAATAGAAAATTGGGAATGGAAAGGATGTGGATTAAAAGCAAGTGGTCACTAAACCAGGTTTTGACTACTTAACACCAAACTTCGCTTCCATTTTTAAAAGGGTGCCATACAGCTCGAGTCTACCGTATAAACACTTGTTCAGAAAGACAAACACATTGTTTTTTTATTTTTCCAAGCTTTCATCTCAATTCTCCCAAATGTTGGCTGATCATCCACTTACCCAATTTTTTTTTTACTTCATTGATCCACACTTTCAGGTAGGTTTGCAAACGGTATTTAACAGACGTGTAAGCTATTTGTATGACATATGTATAACCAGTCCTTCTATTAATACCAATATTGAGTCAAATATTTTGATTTTTATTGTGTCTCTATTCATATTTTGAAAATGAAATCAGCAATTTGTACTAAAGGTTTAGACTTAGAGACATGTAATAGGACGAAGCCATTTATTCAAGAACAAGATAACTGAATCTATCTTTTTCGGGCAGTTTCCAAATAGTATGGAGTATGAAAATTCGAAAGGTTGCAACCTGATTGTTCTTTGAGATTTTAACTTTCACTTTGACTGTCCTGGAAACCAATGCACACCATAACTCCTTGATTCCATTCTTATATTAAACAGTAAATTGTCAATTAAATAACACACCGTTAAACATAGTTACATGCTAGACTGAATTCTTCACAAACATGATGATAATATTTTACGGTACACTCTTGTATCCCATGCACTTGCATGAGATCATCTGCTTAGGTCCAATACTGCATTACCTAACTGATGGTAGTAATACCTCTCTATCATCCGGGGAATTCCCATCTTTTTATCAATGGGCAGTCTGCATATCGCCCTTGCCATTGTAGTGAAACTATATTTCTGAAAGTAGTTAGTGACCCTCAATGCTTTACTATTTCCACGACATGCGTTAAGAGGAAATTAGATAAATACGACTACATTTTGTTATTATCTGTATTGGCGGATTTCAAAAAAATAATAAAACTCCAATTTAAAAAGAGCGCTTACAATAATAATTAAATTAAAGAAAATATTATCGTTAGGTATCCTTTAGTATACCAATGGGGGTTGATGTTTCTGAACATGCAGTCTTCTGGGAAAATTAAGGTAATCATTGCATATAGCGAGACTAAAGAAACAGATCATAAATCATTATAGGGTTAAAAAGACAACATACATAAAGAGTTTTCAACAAGTTTATACTCTCATATTATATATCCATCATCATTATTTGTACTGTGCTTGCAATACGTATAGCAAATTCCATAAAACGAATTAATTTTATTAATATTGAAACGTTTTCAACTGGTTGATATAGACACGGGACTTACAAGGACGGGCTTATTATATATTGGTCTAATAGCCAGTTGAATGAATAAAGGGAGGTAACTCAAATGTATTTTCAATATTACCGTTAACAAAACAATCTCACTTTCTTCGTCGGGTGCTAATACTGGAAATACCGCAAACAATTGTTTTGAAAAGGCTATGAAAAGAAGGGAAATAAACAAACCCCATATTAATCCGTAAAGATAATTAATTACCATTGGAATCGAGTTTCATAAATATGATATAGGGTATAAAAACTATCACAGTATATATATATATATATATATATATATATATATATATATATATATATATATATATATATATATATATATATATATATATATATATATTGTTTAAAATAGACCGGCTTTTCTGACAATGAACAGTTTTAGGACGTAATCTTAACAGCTGATTAACGTCAGAGATTTAAGAGACAGAAGATGAAGTGTTATAGGGTAAAACAAACAACATGAAGCTGGACGTTTATAAAACGGTTAGCTGATTTGTTATTCATCAATATTACTTATTCTTTGGTTACAAAACGTAAAGAAAACTTTTTTCCACTACATGCTTTAAGAGGTAATTGGATTAATATGACTACATTTAGTTATTATCTTAATAAACAGAGTTTAAAAAAAACAAACAAAACAATAAAACTCCCATACATACAATTTAAATCGCTATATCATATCTATTTTGGTTGTTTGTTTCTGAACATGTACAGTTCTGGGACAATACTTATTCTACATAGGGAGATTAAAGAAACATATCATGTAGCATTTGAGGGTGTGTGAGAAAGGTTTGGATTTTTAACGTCGGTTTTAATCACTATTTCAGTCATATCGCTGCAATATCTACAATGAGGCAGTTTATAGTGATATATAGCTGGGGCAGCTTGTGGCAGACAGGTAGCATGATGTCCCACCCAGTCACGTTATTCTGACAATGGACCGACCATTCCTAACACTAACCTCTTAATGCTGAGCATCAACCGAGGCAGCTGTTAGTATCAATTTTGTAAGTCTTTGATATGACTGGGCCGAGATTAAAATTCACGATCTCCCGTTTCTTCATTAGGCATACAATCATAGGGTAAATAGGACATCGTACAACAATAGTTTTCTAACATGCTGATACTTGCATATTGTATATTCAGCATTATTAATTTTACATTGTTGCAATACTTATAGCAAATTCCGTATAACACTTAATACTATCTACTTTTTGTACAGGCATTTGTATGAATCAATAAGGCAACTCAGATATACTTGCAATATTACCTTAAATAACCGCTATCTCACTTTGATATATGCCTATGATGGTAATACTGGAAATAAACCGTTTAAAAAAGCTCTTGAAAGACTTGCTTAATTTTGCTGACAATGTTTAGTTGGAGGACTTAATCACAATATCTGATTAATGGAATGGATTGAACAGACAGAACATGCAGCGTTATAGGGTAATGAGCGATTTAAGAGACAGAACATGAAGCATTATAGAATAAAAAACAGACCACTTGCAGCAAGACTTTCATTAAAGGGTTATCCAATTTAATATTCTTCAATATTACTTGCAACTTGTTTACAACACGTAACGAAGTTATTTAAAAAGGGTAGTTCTTTAAATCTAACATTATTTCATTTTTATCAACAAAGTTCAAATTGTGTATATTAAATGTTTCAAACATTAAACTAATTTAATTTGAAAGATACGTCTCTAGATATGTTAAATCAATAATAGCTGAAATGATGATAGGATGCGTCTTTATTGAAATAATGTAAATGCGGTTATTGTTTTTTTGGAGTTTAGTAACGTGCGGGTTTTGAAAATATATTCACATATATACAAACATTAATCTTAGAAGTTAATTTGATCTATTTAGATTTTGTTCTTGAATATGTAATGTGTGCATATTATTTACCAATTAAAGTGGTAAATGGCAAAACATGCGACATATAGATGTCGACATGAACTTGAGGAGTTTTAGTTTTGCTTTTCGTGCAGTGAAAATGGTTGTTTAAAAATGGCAGTCTGCTAATTTCCTTAGAAGAAAGTGTACTTTTTAAGGTAAAGAAGGTAAATTGATATGACCACTTTGAGGGCACGTATGTAGACATTGAGGGCACGCATGTCGACTTTGAGGGTATGCATACCCCCAGTAGGGGTATCATGTCCACTTTCAGGGCAAAGCTCCCAAAACAATTTTTGTAGACCAAGCCTCTAGAATCTGAATAAAAAAAAGTGGTGAACCAAGATTGATTTTAAATTTGTGGTCTCTTGCTTGTGTTAGGTAGGTTTCCATTCTAAAAAAAACCGCACTCCTCTTGACACAAAATGTAGTTGACATGTGTATCTAAAAAAAAAACCCACCTCTAGTGTGATATGGGTTTATGAGGTTTTTGTAAGACTGATGCATTTGTCCTTCCAGAAGCAAGTCTGAGTAAGATGACGTAATGTTGTTTAATGGTAGCTGGATGATCTTCAACGGGTGGAAGCATTAGGACATGCAGGAAAACCTTCTTAAACAGCATCAGACATTCTTCTGATCTTTTTGTGACTCATTTTCTTTTGAGAAATAAACTTAACGGCAAACCAGTCGCTCAAGATTACACTACATTTGGGGTGTACATGCTCCTACCGACTGCTGAATGTTTTAAACTGATGAATGTATGTGTTCATGGGAAAAAGAAAGCAAATAATCATGAATAATAATTAAAAAAAAAAGAACACAAGTAGCGAAACCTGTTTATTAAAGAGGGAAATATTGACAATAAATTCTGTTGGTATTATAATTTCTCTTGACAAAATATGCAGATAGTTGTATATTAAAATGCTTTGTTCGGCCAGGACCTAAATGTACAAGGAAATAACCCTTGAAAACTTTGGTTTGGAAAGAATACACTATCGAAGGATGGCTTTCTTGAAATGTACATATTTTATTTTGGCTAGTGGTTTCCTTGCAATAAGAATTAGATGTGAAATTAAGGAGTAAATAAGTTGGTAATTCACCATACCAGACAAACGGTAAACTTCATTTATATATGTCGCATGACAACATGATGTTCATTCTCATACTGTTTAACCGCTTCGGTTGCCTAGTGCTTAGAACGTCCGCCGCGGAAGCGGGTGGTCGTGGGTTCGATATCCTGCCGAGTCATACCAAAGACTTACTAAAATGGTACTTACAGCTGCCTCGCATGACGCTCATCATTAGGAGGTTAGTGTTATGACTGCTCGGACTGGTGTAAGGATAATGTGACTGGGTGGGACATCATGCTACATGTCATCAGCATGAAGCCTCAGCGCTAGATATCACTATAAACTGCCTCACTGAAGAACTTCGTAAGGCTATGACTCATAAATTTTTAAGGCTACGTTAAAAATACTAATCCAACAAACAAACTAATACTGTTAACAGAAGGCACCCAAACACGGTCATCATGTCTGGAAACAGGCACCTATTGCCGTACCAGTATCTTGTAATAAATAAAATCAAAACAAAGATTTAAGAAAGTATCTATTCATGAAGGGATTATGTTGTAAGTAGCATTTCTCGTTTTATGCATATTTTGAAAACGCAGGAGATATGTATATACCATAATTTATGTTACCTTACTAGCCATATAATTCACTTGATGCCTTTCAGTTATGTTGCTGCTTAAAAAAGTGATTCACTTGTAGTCCTTCTCTTTGTTTATTGTTAATAAATATTCAAAACTATGACTTGTTATAAACTGCCTAACTGAGTAAAATAAGGTTATATTGTGTTTAGCTATAACACTGAAAGTAGTATGTAGCGTGCCTCAGTGAGTTGGAGATGGGCTAATCCTATCACTACTTATTGGGGCTGAAGATCGACCCTATCTTACATCCAT
The DNA here is from genome assembly GCA_030141615.1 of Unio pictorum. Taxonomy (NCBI): domain Eukaryota; kingdom Metazoa; phylum Mollusca; class Bivalvia; order Unionida; family Unionidae; genus Unio; species Unio pictorum. Next base: position 8,288,214 of record JARLTB010000029.1, on the reverse strand, counting down.
TTAATTTACCATTCTACCAAATAGGACACGGTCATCAGCGAGATGGTTCCAACGTTGCTAATAACTGCGGTTGAATAAGTATTCCGTGCACCGTTTTATGATAGTATAGGCAGAACATAATGAATGCAGTGACATTCCAAAGACCCATTAATGTTTTGTTAATAAATCGCCATAGCATAATGTCGACATCGCAAAATAAAGCAAAACTCAACAAAAGACGAAATATACCAGAGAAGCAAGCAAATACGTGATTGTCTGTTTTATATGACATCGTCGAAAAAAAATCTTCTGAAGTCTTCCTTAAAAGGTACCTTGACAAATTTAGCGTATAATAGTCACAACATTATGATGTCTCAAATGTCATTTTCGAGAAATTGAAGAAATGCAGATGGGGATACTACCCTAAATGGACATCATAAGTACAATACACACTGTATAAAACTAAGGTAGAGAATAATTATCCATAGTCTTGATGCCAAATATCAGGTTCCACATCAGTTTAGATTGATAATGATAAATCTCTCCACCTCGAAGCTAACTAATAATAATAATAATAATAATAATAATAATAATAATAATAATAATAATAATAAAGACGCTAACAATATTAGCAAAAGAAAGAGAAGAAGAAAAGAAGCGGAAACATGACAACCGTCAATATAAAGAAACAATAAAAACGACACAAGCAACTACAACTAGAAATTGTTTTTGGTGGACACATAAAACACTCTTCATTTATTAAACAGTAATTAAGGTCGCATACAATTTATATGTGTTTACTATACACAATTTCTGGACGATGTACATGAAAGTCTGTTACCCCGAACCTTGGTATATACTCTATGTACATTATACATACCCACTAAATAATTTGAGATAGTTTTTCTGAAATATAAGGAAGAAAATTGGCTAATGGTACAGATCGATTGCTGAAACACGATTTGATGGAATAAAGAGTAACAAGTATGTGCACCTTTTCGCAAGTTTCGATAATTTTTTCTGCATCTCGCCACCATGCCAGTTACATAATTTCCGGGATGATTCCATGTTATTTGGTGCGCTTTTCCACCTTTGTCGTCATCCAACTGGAAACAAATATTGTACTTTATTTCGCAAATGAAAACATAACTTGACAACAAAGGTAGATACAATCATCTTTTTCATAATCCTCTCAGCGTCCATTAATATATCACGGTGATAAATCTTCACTGAGGTTAGTTCTTATTTAGTAGCCTTGGAGTTAAAAAGACCACCATGTCCTTAATTTTCAGAACTGGTGTGGCTAATGATTGTTTTAAATGTTCGAGCTTTCTCTTTGATTACCAGTCGAAACATTCTCAGCTATTGATCTGGATCATACGGAGAGGCACGTGGATCAGATCAAAGAGAAAAGTTGTTCACCATATGGATCTAGTCATGTGTTCTATTCAATGGTGCAGATAGATTTGAACTCTTATAGGTATGGTACCGACCTCTGAACGCTGTTTTAGGTACAACCGTACCGCCAACAAATATCTTACGATTAACGCATTCCAGCCCGTACCATATTAATTGCACTACTTGGTCTGTTCCTCACCACTTTACATTATCTAGATTATTAGGATTCCGATATAAAAAGAGTCTGCCTACTTTTATTTCTTACGTGTTTCCTTATGAACATCGAAACCACGCTGACATCAATGGTTAGTTGCAGAAGTGGAAGCATGAGGAAACGAATCAGTTCCCCATGTCATGAGACGAAAATATGATTTTATTAATATTCATATTTATTGCGTATCTTTGATTAAGCTTTAGCTTATTTCTGTTTGTTTATTTAACGATGCACCATTAGTTTAAAGGGACTCGTGTGCTCAACACAAATATGTGAACATTTCGACGCGGATTCAGTCGCGTTGTGGCTAATCTCTGGGTATTCACAAGTTTATAAATGTCCATTTATCTACTTCACCATGATGGTATAAGATCTCACTTTTGTAAAGCTGTTAAAAAATATCAAAGGTAAGAAAATAGGTAAGAAAATCACAATTAGCAACGTACCCCGAAAGTAAACTTTTTGTAATCCGAATGCTTCAAAGATTTAATCACATGTTGTGTTTCTGCTGATGTAAATAGTCCTATGAAAAATAATTAGTTAATATATCGCACTAATTGTCATTGTGCCACGTGATGCATCTATCTATCTATCTATCTATCTATCTATCTATCTATCTATCTATCTATCTATCTATCTATCTCTCTCTCTCTCTCTCTCTCTCTCTCTCTCTCTCTATCTATCTATCTCTCTCTCTCTCTCTATCTATCTATCTAACTATCTCTCTCTCTCTCTATCTATCTATCTATCTATCTATCTATCTATCTATCTATCTATCTATCTATCTATCTATCTATCTATCTATCTATCTATCTATCTATCTATCTATCCATTTCTAGTATTGTCGCAATCGAACGTAATTTCGCCACATGTACACTCATTTCATAAAATAAATGTATTATTTAGTTTCGAATCTTACTTTGCCTAACTTGACTATTTACGTTCAAAGTTAAACACCCTGTGCATTGTGAAACATATAGACGGGCACAACAACGCCTTCATATTTAGATACACACACATGCATATGAATATCAAAGCCGGTTAAATTACCTGACAAGAATATATCCAAGTTTGTCAAAGTCTTGTAACATCTCGTTAGTTATTTTAAATCCATCTGCAAACCTATATTCCCCTAGCAAAGTAAGAATTAACAAATTATTGTATATGTAGAAACTTAATAATTAGTTTAAACCTATATAAATATAAACATAACGACTACCTAAATATGATTCAATATGAAATCAGCTGTTATCAGTTTTGAACATTTACCGTGATCGCTAATAAACAAAGACGAAGATATCGCGAGAAAATCTGATAAACATGCATCAACGCATTTAAAAAAGGAAATATACCAGATAATTAATATATGTCTTAGTGTGTTGTATTAATATCTTAGTATCTACTGTATTTCACAAGCTAAATACAAGTACCACACCCCATTTAAACTGTCAAGGTGCACCCAAGTCAACCAGTTTAAACTACAGTATGTATGTGTGCAAAATGAATCAATTCTAGATGGGTGATGAGAAGAACTATGATAGCTATTGAAATAATGCAAACCGGGATTCGCCATCTTTACTCTGCAAAATGCTGAAAAATAAATAAATTGTTAGTGTATATACTTGTATAATGAAATATTGGTTTTAGATACCAAACATTAGTGGTAGCGGTGACAATTGCGGCCGTTTTTGTTCTTATGTTGGCAGTAACGGCTAAAGTGTATCGGTCATGTTAACAATGAATTTCTTCTTTATGCGGAAAGTAATCTTTTATGGAAACTGCGCCCTCTAGCATTTACACTTAGAATATTGTATTGAACAGCTGCGTCTAGTTGCAGTCATAATTCTAACAGATCGACTAAACTCTGGTAATGGAAATCTAATATTATTATCGTATGCAGTTTTTCGTGGGATACACTAGTGTACTGTAACAGAACTCTCAACCAAATTGACGATATAAAAACAAACTTACAAGGAAATTTGTCGCAAAACGTTGAACAATCCCCAGTTTAACTGTTTACTCTGATCTCATACCTCACCACGCCTCACTCTCCGCGTTATGGGTTTTATCGTATCCAAAGCGATATGCAATGGATTAATATTTGTGAACCATACTGTAATGTCCGCCTCTCTTGAAAGACGTAATTTGTACCCGTTTCGATAAAAGCATATACAATATACCTGAATACACTCTGGGGGTAACATAGTGTATAACGTTGATATAACTTTCATACAGAAAAAAAGCATCTGCCTAATATAATACATGGTAAAATGTTGTCCTTGACATAATAAAAATGATTATATATCGAGACATTGATTACACCAACATATTACTATCAGCTCATAGCAGTCCTATAAAATTCATATAATTGCACATGCATCACTATAAATCTCCTGTTATACCTCTACGAATAGTTAACGCGAAACCCGATGTTGGACTATCATTATCAGTTAGGAGACTGATAATGTGCATGTCATTGCCAACATGTATAAATGGGACAGGATTTGAGGTATAAAGTCTGTCAAAATGCTGTTCGCTGTCATCAGTAATTTGTTTTTGTACGTATTTTCAGGATGTTGCTTAATAGTGAATACTCATCCACACGATGAGTTGTGTACTCACGCACATGTAAATGTGTCACAAAAGTAGTTGTGTACTCACGCACATGTAACTGTGTCACAAAAGTCGAAGTCTGTGAAGGAATATCTGCTCTTCAAACGTTGATTGAGACTACGTGTTCATACCGTTATGAATAAATTATGAGAATCTAGGTTTCGTCCAAAGATTACTCTTCTCAAACACAGGTACCATTAAAGGGTGGCACAGGTTTGTACAAAAAAGAGTACAAGTCCATAACACTATTTCTGACCTTACATTATGAATATTAATTAGTATTTAAGCCCTGATTGATATCCGTGTGGTTTTAATTTGGAAATGAAATGTCAGTTTCTTTTCTATGGTCTAGTTTCTTTACAAGACAACAAATATCGCCCTCATTTAGTTTTGTTTCAATTCAACGGATTATACGTATGGTTGATTTGTTGTCTGTCGTGTTCTCCAGACCTTGACCTTATTTTGTAGTTTTGATTGCAGACTTTATGTATTTAGCTAACAGAAAAAAAAAAAACACACGTTGTGTGTGAATTGAATATTACTGAATTGTTAGCTTTTACAAATTCTAGTTTTAAGTAACTTTACCTTTTTGCATTTCTTGCTACGATACGCGTTATCGTTTTGATGCGTGTTGTCTGCGCGCATACACTCAATACTTTATTTTTAACCGTTGTTCATTTCCTAATAATTGGCATATATCTGTTGTATGGCAGTTTGGTTATATAAAAGAAATGTAAAATTATACGGTAAAGGTGGGTCTCTTGATTCCTTAATTATATAACTTTAAATGTGATGCATGAAAAAAAGTTTTAAACTCTATAATTATTATTATTATTATATGTTGACATAAATTCGTTTTCACACAGAAGACACCAAACATCACTAATGCTGCCAAGGAGAATGAATAAAGATGGTTTTAAAAGCAGACTTCAGTCACACTGGTTATTTAACGAGATGATCATTAGTCTGTAATACATTTACTGGTATACACAAGAACAATTTCGTGTTTATTTTTATGCTAAAGGTGTAGCTTTGGTAGACTAGATAAAAGGATCATAGGAGGACTAAGGACGAATGTGCTAATTTTAACACATGCACGAATATCCATGGCTATGTCCAAGAATGTATTTTATCGCTTTTGTATGGCTGTGGGCTTAGGCAAAACTATTACGAAGACAGAAGGAGTTGATTTAGGCAAAACCTATTATGAATGTAGAAGGAATTTCACGTGTAAAGATGATATCAAACAAACCATGAATGTTTAACGCATAATTTCACACGCGCGGAAAATCGTTTTGGTCGAGGAAACATGGCATGGGTGTGCAATGTAAGTTTGTCCCCGGGGGACACAAACAGCTATGGATTGTCGCTTCCAATGCCATTACAGGACAAGCACCGATCGGACAACTATAATTCTGAGCAATGATTGTGCATTCGATGGAACATGCTGTAATTAAACTCGTACACCACTTACTCTGTTTGGAGGAGGAAGACAACTGGGCTACACCTCTACTGGTTTTACTTACGCAAGAAGCAATGATTTTAACACAAAATGGAAGCGCGTTTGTAGCCCAGGAATGTCTTTTTGGTATGAGATGGTAAATGTATCAACCTGACAGTACCAGGTCAGAATCTTGAGAAAGAGAACCAAATTGTTTATAAGTAGGTCCAACGTAAAGTAGTGTGTAATTGCTTTCTGGGCATTGGCAAGAATCCTCTGGTTAAGTGCCTTGGCATGAATTTATCCAATTATACGTGTATTTCCGTTATTCAACGCTGCAAGGACCGACCAAAGTTCAGTCACCTACTCGCGAGATGTGCCTCAGATTTATCAATTCATGCATCGAATGATGTAATCCTTCTGCAAGTGTAAGGTTGCATCGCACTACAGTTTCCTAGTCTGAATGAATGTTGGCACGTCTATCATGAATTAACCAGAACAAGATATTCCGATAATTTCATTGTCTCGATCTACTAGCAGAAGCTTCATTTCTGTTAGCGGTACACGTGCATAGATATGTTTTTCGTGTCCGAGACACTTCTTAAATCTTTGGATGTAATATGCTCAGCTTCATTGCATTGTTACACGCACAAGGGTATTCACTTGACCGAGCGGTGTGAAAACCCTGGCGCGAGTCACGCTGGAAGTCATATGTTTATCCCAAATTTCCAAAGACTTCCATACAACTTGAGTTGTAAAATGGAAAGACAGACGTGTCTGCTTTACTTAATAAATTTTGCTCTAATCAATTGGCGACCACAGATGAGATAACTTGCCCAAAAGTCAATTAACCGTACCTTTGCACGGTTTTTCTTCATTATCAATCGATTTCCGTACCGCCAGCCCGTCATGCCATAGAAATGACACCAGTGTTGCCTTACTAACTGGGAAATATTTAACTGCGCGAACTTAGGTCAGTCAATCCATAGAATTTCCGGCGTATCACGCTCATATAAATAGGCCCATTTTCCACTATTTACACATAAACGGTATCTACCAAGTTCCAACTTATTGATTCCATTATATAATTTACTGATTTTCAACCATAAATACTGCTATTTCAACCACAATACTAGTATACACCGCTGAATTTTAATATGGACTATGTTACTAAAAGGGACAGTCATTCGGCTTGTACCTAAATTCACTACTAACGACCCCAGCATGGATCAAATTAACTAACAATCGGCTCTGTGACGTTTGCTCCTACTAATTGGCTAATTATTTCGGGCTAGCAATATTTCCAATATTTCGAAGACCAAATACTCACAAAAATAAATCTAAGAATTGCTTCAAAACGGGGTACTGTCAAATATACATACTCCAAATTTATTACATTATGTATTGTCAAAGCCAACGGTGGTTAGTGAGTATTTGTCTGCGTTTCCGTACACATATAGGTGGGGAAAAAAAGGTTAGCTTGGTGAACTTCGGTAGGTGTCGAAATTTCAAAACATCCGAGACAAATAATCTTGGGGTGGGTAAATAAATCTGCAACAACACTTGTTTGAAAACCCATGCTCCTTCGACATTCGATGTAACTTCAACAGCTGCTTACGTATTATAATAACATCTGCGACTTTAGTATGTGGTAACCAGTTTGTTTATCTCTAATGCCCCTTTAACAATCGACAGTCCGTCCTAAAATTACCCTCACGTCATGGGAGATCCATGTCAACGCAACGGTGTGAACTAAGTTTATTTGACTTTGTAGGCGATGTGATTTCGGTAGAATGAAACTCCATTGGAGAAGTAATTATCTGCTTCACAATCTGATCATGAGATAGTTAAGGAAAGATCCGCTGTACCTGTTTGATTCATCCGGGATTTCATACGGAAGCACTTGAATTATTAAAGACGTCTTTGTTATGCACCCTTGTTTTCTTTACTCGCGATTGACAACATTATTCAGGAACACAATTCTCTTGTGTACGATCATATAATGCTTGACCAGCAAGACAATTTCTAAAACAACTATGTTAATATATGGTTCAAGTGCATTAATTGGACCTGGTGTGCCGTGGGAAGAGATTTGAAACCGAATTTATTAGATATATATATAATGTTTCTAAACAAACTGTTGCGACATTATGGTGTTAAACTAACTACCAATGTTGTTACATACTTATTTTAAATTCTAAGATATAAAATTAAATTTTAATACGTACTTTAAGCATTATGAATAAAATGCAAAATAATCCTCAAAGGGTGTACAAATGAAACAAGTTTTCCGAATGAATTATATTTCCTCAAATGTATTGATGTGTCAGTAGCCCGGATATCACAACGGCATGGTTCAATCCTCCTTTTAATAAATTTGGAATAATTCCAGAAGAATATGTTTGTACAATCAGTAATATGAGTAATTTGTAATTCTAATGAAAAGTCAAAACTAAAAACTGTATTAAACACATATGAAGACAGATATTAAAGCAAGAACATAGATAATAAGAATAGCGGAACACATTAAATAATGAACCCTTTCACTATTTGCACTCTTTTTTCTCTACATCTCATTAATTTCCTACCCAATCTATATTCGAAATACATCCTACGTGACACATGTCACAATACCTCAGTTTACAGCAGAGCCCACCTGATTGGACCATCCACCTCAACTCAAAAGTCGTTAAAAGGATTATTATTACAATTAATTTTAGAACTTATATAACCCTATTTATAGCTCGAATGAAATATACAGGCACTCACCAAAAGATAAAGATACACTATATATATGTAACAAAAAAACATAACATAAAGTATTATAGAAAGCTTAAAAGACTATTTCAAAATTGCATACAAGTTTGAAGCAAGGCAAAAACACAAACCTTTTGAAGCAGAGTGTATTTTGAATGATGGTGCTCTTGAACAGGGTTATTATCGGCTCTGTTGTAGGCGCAGAGAAGTGCCCATCGTCTTTTGTCGCTTGTATTTTCACTGCTGCTGTGTAACAGTTTACAATGGAAAAAGAGAGCGTCACCTGTCGAGATGGATAATAAATACAGCATTAGTACTTACGTATATGTATATCTCTACGAGATACAAATGATTCTTTGAAACGTGTTTTAGATATCTAAACGATTTATTCAAACCTATTTAACCAATTTTAATCTATGACCAAGAGGGATCTAGGATATAAAACTATAAGAAACAACATCGCGGATTCGTTGGCAATGTTTTCACACATTACGGCTACAGTGCTATGAAATCTTGTGACGTCTAATACATGTAGGACAATTATTGAAAATATTTCAAGAATTTAGGTTCATTTAAAATATGTTGTTTATATCGCTTGGCTAAACTTGCTGGAACTGTTGATTTCGATTGATTCGTTAAACAAAGAAGAATTAGAATAAACGTATTGCCCTGTAAAATAACAAGATGAGTTTCGCTTAATGGGTAAAAAAATTGATTATATTTCATTTCCCTACTTATGTAACAAAAAAATATAATTTTACAGACGCATGGGCAAATTTAAAGTAAGGAATGAGTTTTGCAATAAATTTGGCATTGCTATCGCACAGAAGTATTAACCTGTTGTCGGCGTGATATTTACATAGCATTCATAATCAATGCGATATCGATGAGAGTAACACGGCTAGTGACTGGATTGAGTTTTGCATTATTAGGTGGACAATACAATACTTTTGAATACTAATGTGGCTAGTTGTCAGAAAGAAGACTTGGACCTGACAGGAATGTGTTTACATTATTAGGAAGACACAACAAGATAATTGCACACTATTTTAGAAACATCTCTGAAAGTGAAAGTAGATGTACCAATATGTTATCATTTCTAAATAATCATATTAAACGTTTGAAGCAGCAATCGACGTAAACGACGTCTGCTTGAAATATGAATAGTCATGAGATATGCACACGATACCATTAAAAAGATGAAAAGATATGACATATCATATGTGAAGATTGTTAATTTTCATTGCAGTATTCGTTTCTACATTAGTTTTTCCGTAACTATGACAACGAGAAACATCAGTTAAAGATCCAGATGATTCTCTAATCCTCATTGTATTTATGCATAAGTTCTGTTCTTTGACGTGATTGCACATTTAATATTAAATGAATTATATAATTGCAAATATTATTCACATGACATTCATTCTATTTTCAAAACCATATTTGGGTCTTAGGAATTTCTTTTCGTGCATGTCCTGATATTATTGACGAGGATGAGAGCTCTTTGGAGGACTCCTCTTCAGTACATTATTATGTCCTGATAAATGAGTAGAATGCTCATATGCCAGAAAAATGAAGAGAAATCATATTTGCAAACATTAAGATTAATCTTTTTGTCCCCTCCAAGATAAATATTTTACCTGTAAGCATCCATTTTCTCTTTTACATTCATCAATTGCAATGAAAACAGTCATCATGTCTGGTTTTAAGCAGCCATTCTTATACCAGTAGCTGAAATTAATTGCAAAAGCTCCTTAGGCATTATGTTCCTACCATTCTATCGTAGACATTTCGAGAACGTCTACCTGATTCTCATGACTACACGTTGTTTCAAAATGTTTTATTAAAATTTTTTAAATTTGGCAAACGTTATAATTAACATAGTAACATTTATTAAGTTTTCTTTCTTAATTATCCATTATTTATTTTAATGTTTCTCGTGTATGTTTGCTATAATTTACTTTATATTGTTTTCATATATAGATCATGTCAACGTCTCTTAAGAGCGGAATATATTCACATATTAGCAGTCACAGGTTTTCCGTCATGGTCAGTAGGAAGAGATAGTGATTGTTGCGTATACATTCGTGCATTCCATGACAGAGAAGAAGACATATTTGCACATTACAAATTTCTACCAGGCACATATTGGCTTGAAACCATCAACATACTGCCTGTAATGAACAGGTGCTTCACGATTTTTGTGACGTGTCAATATTGTCTGTCCGTTCCAAGTGAAGATCTGTAAACCAAAGTAGATTGTACATCTCACTGATTATTGAAGTGCTTCGGCGCCAGGAAATGTTTTTGTTTTTGTTATTTAATGTAGGCAGGAAGCACGTTTTGCCCATTTAGATGTAGCTGGCAAGGAATAAATTATATTAATTAGTGCACCAAAGCATTTGACAGCTTCTATGTAATGACGTATTCACCTTTAAACCAAATTATATCACGCAAGCTAGTGGATTCTAAGCACGTAATAATAAGACTAAAAACATGCAATGCATATCATTATTTACCAATTTGACCAAGGGAGGCAGCCAGGTAGGAAATAATCGATACTGTAAATTTACATTTAGTTCAGTTCTCAGTTTTAGGAAGTTAACGTGGCTTCCAAACTTACATAAGATCAGATAAAGGCATTCATATGGAATGCATACAATGCTTTAATTGAACTTGATGAGTTGAGACCAGATTGCCTAATTTCATTTAACTGGAATATGTTTTATGGTCAATCGGGATTATGACTCTTGTATAACTGTTCTTTCTTTTGGTACGAACCAGATCGGAGAATCAGTAAAAATCATACGGTGACAAAGGAGGAGACTGGATCATCTAAAGAAAAATATATCCTCCATTACATTAAGCTTATTCAAAACATACAAATTATCCATACTGTCATGGTATTTTCTACATTTAGCGTTGTTTGATCTGCATATTAAGTGATTTACACTGGAATCAAGAAACGGTATTCAGTTTGCACTGCTTAATGCATGCTAACGGTTTTCAGTTTGAACTGCTTAACGCATGCTGACGGTATTCAGTTTGCACTGCTTAATGCATGCTGACGGAATTCAGTCTGTACTGTTTAATGCATACTGACGGTATTCAGTTTGTACTGTTTAATGCATACTGACGGTATTCAGTCTGTACTGTTTAATGCATACTGAAGGTATTCAGTTTGCACTGCTTAATGCATGCTGACGGTATTCAGTTTGTACCTTTTAATGCATGCTGACGGTATTCAGTTTGTACCTTTTAATGCATGCTGACGGTATTCAGTTTGTACTTTTTAATGCATTATGACGGTATTCAGTTTGCACTGCTTAATGCATGCTGACGGTATTCAGTCTGTACTGTTTAATGCATACTGAAGGTATTCAGTTTGCACTGCTTAATGCATGCTGACGGTATTCAGTTTAAGAGATTAACACTGGAATCGAGAAACGGAATTCAGTTTGAACTGCTTAATGCACACTGACGGTATTCAGTTTGAACTGCTTGATGCATGCTGACGGTATTCAGTTTGCACTGCTTAATGTATGCTGACGGTATTCAGTTTAAGAGATTAACATTGGAATCGAGAAACGGAATTCAGTTTGAACTGCTTAATGCATACTGACGGTATTCAGTTTGAACTGCTTAATGCATACTGATAGTATTCAGTGCAATGATGTAACCAAAGTTTTTTCGTGAAACGATGCATCAGATATACCAGGTATCTAAGTCATCTAATGCGTTACAAAAACAAAAACTATAAACGAAAAATGTTGCGTTGCAAACACGGTCTTTTGCTGTCGCCATGGCCGGTAGAAATGTTGTACATGAGTCCCACCATGTTTACGTAGTTGAGCATATATATATATATATATATATATATATATATATATATATATATATATATATATATATATATATATATATATATATATATATATATATATATATATATATTAATATAGCATACTTTAATGGCGTTGCCATGTAAATAGCTTTGGCTCACTAGTTTATGTCGGATTATCATTGAATGGGTACTGAAAATTTGATTCTATTTACTTAGGATTACTCCGTGAAATGTTGAACTAAAGTATTGATGCATTCATGAGTAATCGTAAACGGCAGATAAAGGCGGGCAAGAATGTTAGTTCTGCTTCTATGCTTGAATATATAAATAATAAATTCCGTTTGTCTCTTTCAAAACAATTACATGTCCGTTGTAGTAATATTCAACGACGTTCATAAATCCGTTATGAGAAATATCTATAATTAACTGTAAGCCATACTAAATAAAAGAATCCGAATATTCCAGCAATGACCAGTTGAAATTGATAAAATTAAAACCATCTCACCCATAATCTTGATGCCATCTATGTTTTCCACCGATCTTAGGGGGCTTTTTCATCAATTTGGAGTGGTAGTGATATACCTCGCCTCCAAGAAGCTGAATAAATAATATATATATATATATATATATATATATATATATATATATATATATATATATATATATATATATATATATATATATATATACTACATTTTAAGATGATATACAATTTTAGGTTTAAAAAATGTCTTGATAGCTTGTTATTCGTTAATGATTGTATGTTTAATTCTCTGCGAAATACTTTGAAAATCTGGTAAAACCCAACGCAAGAACGAGGGTTCGTTAAGAGCAATTTTTGTTTTTTTTCCTAAACATACAATCCAATTACAAAATCACTGGGAAGTTCAAATCGCACATAGTTATAGTCCATCGCTAAATGGATTATAATGAAGTGTTATACAATGTCAATGATATTCACAAATGCAGGAAATAAGCACAAGTGATCATTTATCGGTATTCAAGCATATATTGACCACTAATAGTTTATTTTCAAAGTGCCATCGAATTACAAAATGGCAGGGGTCCCTAGCGAGTCTAACGTTAGTCGTGATATCTAACATCCATTAAAAGTCATTCATTATTATACAAGACTCGACTCTATGTCTGCGTTAAAACGTAATTTGCCATCTTAACAAAACCATATATGAATCTGACAACGTAATTTGCCATCTTTACAAAACCATATATGAATCTGACTGTTTTGTTATTACTTATATACAATATATGGATAGGTTGGAAACGTAAATTGTGGATAAAATCGTCTATTTTTTAAAGGTCATCGTTAATGATGAGTTCGATTGTCTAAAATTATTGAATACAATACCCCTCTTAACTAAACTTGATTTGATTTCATGTAATTAGTAACATCATTGCATAAAGAGCCAATCAGCCCCGGATGTACAGATCACGTATTGTGCCGTCATTTCAAATACAAATGATGGATATTGAGTAGCCTTCAGTTAAAATTTTTAACTGTATATATTTCTAAATTAAGAATAATTCATTGTATGTTTTTTAAATAAATTATATTTACCTGCACATCAGTCCACTAGTATTCACGACATATACGAAGATATAATTGATATATTTATGTTTTCTCTTTTTTTTTTCGCACCTAACTTTGGAATCATAAAGTATTTGAATCAGACATTTTAAGAAAATATAATTGCTTTTTTAAATTAATTTCGTAACGATCTTATCGGTGATTACTGCTAACTTAAAATGTTTCTGGATTTACATTTTCACAAGTACCAGCAACTTTCTCACTTCTGCAGAGCATGCCTGTTGTATCATTTCCGGGATGATTCCAGAGGATAATATGTGCTTCTTTGCCTTCGCCATCTGCAACCTGGTTAAATGTTGGATGCATATTAGACAATAATACCAAAATACTTCTAATTATAACGAAATATAAATACACCGTTAATATTGTCCCATTTTTATATTTTATGGATATGCAGATTAAACCATTTGTGTCTCATGTAGACTTGATTTCTTACAGATCTGAGACACCGGATTTAAAGAGTTATGAATGTTAACTATGCCGAATGCACCATTGTGTAGGAAGGACAAATCGTATAAACTAACGCAATCACATTTTCATACCACTCCCTCCACATTTTAATATAGGCGTGCATGTCAGGTGCATACTGTTTCTAAACTCACGATTAGGATGTAACAATATAGCACTGAGATAAAATGGTGTCGTTACTGTGCATGATAGTCCTACATTTATGTTAACTAAGTCTAAAGACAGGAATGGAATTGTATATGTGTGTATAGGGAAAATAGAAAAGCGGAATCTGATCGTTTTGATAAAACCTCTTTTGCTTATAACTGTCATTAAATCTCATTGCATAATACTTCTAGTTTCATATTGGTAAATGATAGGAAGGTTTGTGGTGAATAGTCTTGTGTTGAGAGGTTTGGATGAGTTGAAACTGGGTAGCCAAAAACTAAGTGGAAACGTTAAAAATGTTGACATTTCGCATTGAGATTATATATGCCCCACAGTGATATGAACATAGTAACTAATTTGCAAAGGAAGGTAAGGATAGTTGAGAATGCAGAGAAAAAAAATTGACCAACTTAATCGATCAGATTTGTAAAAATAAACTACATAACCGGCTTGTCTGTTTGTCCCCATCTCTATCTTCGATCATAACTAATGTTATGGATCGTTGTACCAAATTGTACAAACCGTATTGAATTTAAATGTATGACGTAGGATGACATATAATTAGAGGTGGAGAAGCAGAGCGATGGACGGACGGGCGGATGATGTGGCGATATTTATACCTAATAAGTTTAGAGATAATGATGCCAGTGATGTTGAAAATAATATTTCTGTACACAATATGTTAGATGACACACAACTTCTAAAGTATAGCCAATGATAACGATTAGTTAGAAAGCTTGTTGATCGCCATATGCCTTACATGTATACAAAAGATAAATATGGTCTTACCCCGTAAGTATGCTCCTCGTAATTGGCATCCTGTATGTTTCTTATTATATGCTCAACCTCAGCGCTGCTCAAGAGCCCTCTGATAAAAAAAATGAAGCCGACAATAAATAATGCAAATATAAAGCACATTAATATCACAGAGATCTCCTTTTTTATCCCAACCCTTCACGATGCAGAAAAATGACAGAGAGGTGGTCGTTCTAGTCCTGTGCGATTGAATTGGATGTGAGTATCTATCTATCTATCTATCTATCTATCTATCTATCTATCTATCTATCTATCTATCTATCTATCTATATGTCTGTCTGTCTGTCTCTCTCTCTGTCTGTCTCTCTCTCTGTCTGTCTGTCTCTCTCTCTTTCTCTG
Organism: Unio pictorum; assembly: GCA_030141615.1. Lineage (NCBI taxonomy): Eukaryota > Metazoa > Mollusca > Bivalvia > Unionida > Unionidae > Unio > Unio pictorum. Next base: position 8,272,592 of record JARLTB010000029.1, on the reverse strand, counting down.
TCTGTCTCTCTCTGTCTGTCTGTCTGTCTGTCTCTCTCTCTCTGTCTGTCTCTCTCTCTGTCTGTCTCTCTGTCTGTCTCTCTCTGTCTCTCTCTCTCTCTCTCTCTCTCTCTCTGTCTCTCTCTCTCTGTCTCTCTCTCTGTCTCTCTCTCTCTCTCTCTCTCTCTCTATCGTTCGTGTCGTTATATGAGGGTATAAACATAAGGCTAAATCTACTGGCAGAGTACAAGTTCTCAACGAGTAACCATTATCGTAATTGAGATTATACACCTCTTAATATCTTTTAACAGACTGGAAGGTTTCCTTATGCTTACCTTTGAACGTAAGTCGCGAAAAGATCACTTTAGCAACATACGTAAACAAGCAAGCTGATTCGCGTCCATTCGTGATATATTAGGGACATTATATGCTTATGGCGAGAGCTTTTCCCTGTCGAGTACAACTGTCAGTGTTAACTGAATCTATGCGACGTACAACTTATTAGCAGTAGACAGAGTAGTCTTCCCTTATCACCGAGTTAAAATTGCTGCATCATTTTCAACTAAACTAAGACCATTTCAGGACACATTTTACTTTTCGCAACAATTGATTCCTTCACTGGCAACTATACTACTTCAAACAGGAAATAACACGTGGTTACATAGGAAGTGAATTTGCCACGTGACAGCCTGTATATAGTCTGATACCCTTTCCAATATATTTCGATATCTACGACAGAGAAGGCACGACAGTTAACACACATTCTTGTTCGCTCTATGGAAACCGAGTGTCAGCAAACTTGAGTGGTGTAATAAAGTGTTACTCAGCTATTTAGCTTTGTCATTAATTGTAAGTAAGAATTATAGTGACAGAAACTGACATCTAGGAAAGACACACATGTAAGGACAATCCCATTGCATATCTTTTTATATAACTCCATGGTTCGTACATTATCAACACGTTGGAGCAAACGTCAATGTCCTGATATTGATAACAGCGGTGGGTGTGGAGGGGAGGGGAGGGGAGGGGTTTTGGGTTGTTCAAAAAGGAATCCACTGCCTTGGTTTGCACTAATAAAGCTTTTCAGCAAGTTAACCTTATTCATTACATTATTATGTGCTTTGTCGTATTATACTTTTACGATGTTGCCTCTACTTCTCAAAAAATAATTCATCATGTTCCAAGTTTTCTTTACAGTGGTGCTCAGTACAGATATTTAATGTAGCAAATATCCCTCACCCTGCCGTTTAATGATCACAGAGTGATTAAACTCCCTCTAAAAAAACTAGGTAGGAGTCAATATTTGCGTTTTAGGTCCACGTTGACTTATTCATTCATTCATTCATTCATTCATTCATTCATTCATTCATTCTTTCCCTTAGTACCTCAGCAATATGTTGTATCATAAGCACGAATTTCATCAAGGTATGGGGATACCTGAATATTGTATTGCAGAAAAGTAATCTCTGTCTGGCATGGTATTATTTTACACCAAACATTTGTGGGAAATTGCGCAAATTATGTTTGCCGATTTCATACAGATAAATATAAGTGAGAAAAGTTCCTTTCTTCATTTCTTAATTGTTTGCTCATCAAAATTAAGTATTGCCGAGAGATCGTTTTGTGTTACGTGTTTCAAGCAAAGATCGATTATAAGGTTTATTCTTCTTCTTGAGGACATGATTGCCAGCATTATGTACATTTTATCCTGTCTATGATCTACATTGTAATATTAGATACATCGGTTAGCATATACATTAGTTACATACCTGACTATAATGTATCCAAATGTGTCGAAAGCTTTCTTCATTTCTTCTGTTACTACAAATGCCTTCTGGAATTGATATTCTGTCAACGATAAGATATATTGATATATTGAAATACAAATAGTTTGAAACTGACCTACTTTTGGCACTAATATTCAAGCCAATAATTAATGAATATATTTATATTACAATTGCGGTCTACTATAAAACTAGTGATATTTGAACAAAAGATCCATTGCGTAAATAAGATGTAAGAAAATGCTTTTAATTACAAAATACTAAACAAATCTGAAATGATTCTCGGCTATAAAAAGAGGCTGTATAAAGTCATCAGCAAAATGTAAACTACTAACAAGGAACATCGAAACTTAAATGCACATTCACCGAAGCACGTATTAAAATAACCAGTCGGCATATCTATTCATACACTGAATCACGTATTAAAATCATCAGTCGGCACAACTATTCACACACTGAATCACGTATTAATATCACCAGTCGGCACATCTATTCACACACTGAATCACGTATTAAAATAACCATTCGGCACATTTATTCATACACTGAATCACGTATTAATACTGTCATTCAGCATATATACTCACAATTTCAAACATAATAATATCGCGATTCAGCATGCAAATATATATATATATATATATATATATATATATATATATATATATATATATATATATATATATATATATATATATATATATATATATGTGTGTGTGTGTGTGTGTGTGTGTGTGTGTGTGTGTGTGTGTGTGTATAAAACTAATGAAACGCATTTTAATATCCCTTTTGGCATATCGAGTCACTCATTAAACCCCATATTAATGTCGCCATTCAGCACATCTACCTACTCTTTGTAACCCATATTAACGTCGCCATCAGGATATCAACTCTCTCACTGTAACACATATTCATATCGCCGTTCGGGTTATTTGCTTATTCATTGTAACATATATTCAGTAGCCATTAAGGATATCTTTCACAGATTGATATCACCGTTCATTATATATATATATATATATATATATATATATATATATATATATATATATATATATATATATATATATATATATATATATATATATATATATATATATATCTATATATATATATATATATATATATATATATGTATGTATATATATATATATATGTATATATATCTATATGTATATATGTGTATATATATGTATATATGTATATATATATATATATATATATATATATATATATATATATATATACTCTCATTGCGGTGCCCTGAATGGCTAAGTGTTCATCGTTACGGATCATTGCCATTTCACAATTGTCTGCATTAGCTTGATTCTCACGTTTGGCTAGAGTGGGCATGTAAGAAACCTTGACAGTAGGTACTCCTGGGTCGGTGGCTGTTTGTGGGGTTTCCAGGGTTCCTACTCCACCAGTTATACTGGCCGTCTTGTATAACCTATTGTTAGATACGTATATTTAATTTGAGTCATTTATTTTTGTTTTAGTTGTTTGTTTGTCGGATTCGGGTTTGACATTTTAAGTTTTGGGATTCATTCATTGGTAGATGTTGTTTTTAAAAAGTGGGATGACTTCTACTTTACAAATAAACACCAGATGTTCACCTCATTTCTGACCTGGCTTCAGAGTTGTAAACAAGCTTTTAAAATGATTGGTTGATTCCATCGAAATTATGAAGCTTTGTTATAAACATCTTTCTATTTTTCGTTCTTGAGAGTAAAAATAACTGATTCTCATCTGGGTCATACGGTGTGCACGAGATTTTTTGAACGTAAATTCGTTCTAAAGATTCTAGAGGATCATGTGACCCCTTCCTTGTTTACGTAAAGCAGGTATACAAGTGATGTTTTGGAGAGAACTATTTAGTATCAGTTGGACTCTTAGAATATTAAGTTGGATTGTTTTGAGTTATTTTAAATTACCTTGTACTGGAAATTATTTCAATTTGTTTGGATCAAGAGGATTTATTTTGTCATTTATCTGGAAAACAATTGTGAGCATTGAATTTCATAAGACCAGAACTGACTTCATCACGTGACATCGTCTTCCATCTTGGCTGCTTCACTAAGATTCGAGCTGGGAATTATTAGGACATTTTATTGCCAGGACGTTTGCAATTTCACTAGTAGATTATATTTTGAATTATTTTTTGGAATTGATTCTTAAAACCGTAAGTTTATTTTTCTTTTCTGAAAAATATTTGTGCTCAATAAATTGTTTATTAAGTTTTTACAAGCTTGTTTTTTTCACTCTTTCTATGTTACTGTATATTCGAGCCTAAGCACGTAACACTATATTGTGCTGAAAAATGGCCCCAAAACATATTGCTGCACATACTCATAACCTCATTCAGGATAACGTTTCACTTATTGAAAGATCTAGTCATATTCGGCATATCTATTTAATCATTCAAATACATATTGACATCTCCTTGCTGCATAGCCAGTAGCTTCTCGTGGGTCGATGGTTCTCGCGTTAAACCTTACAACATCAACAACAACCATTCGTCATATCTATTTACTCAGTGAAATACATAGTCACATGTCCATACAGCATATATATTTACTCAGTGAAATACATAGTCACATGTACATACAGCATATCTATTTACTAAGTGAAATACATAGTCACATCTCCATACAGCATATCTATTTACTCAATGAAATACATAGTCACATGTACATACAGCATATCTATTTACTCAGTGAAATACATAGTCACATGTACATACAGCATATCTATTTACTCAGTGAAAAACATAGTCACATGTCCATACAGCATATCTATTTACTCAGTGAAATACATAGTCACATCTCCATACAGCATATCTATTTACTCAATGAAATACATAGTCACATGTACATACAGCATATCTATTTACTCAGTGAAATACATAGTCACATGTACATACAGCATATCTATTTACTCAGTGAAATACATAGTCACATGTCCATACAGCATATCTATTTACTCAGTGAAATACATAGTCACATCTCCATACAGCATATCTATTTACTCAATGAAATACATAGTCACATGTCCATACAGCATATCTATTTACTCAGTGAAATACATAGTCACATGTCCATACGGCATATCTATTTACTCAATGAAATACATAGTCACATGTCCATACGGCATATCTATTTTTTCATTGAAACACATCGTCACATCTCCTTACGGTATATCTATTTACTCACTCAAATACAGTCATATTTCCATACAGCTTAACTGCTTACTTACTAAAATATATAGCCATATTTCCATTCAACGTATATATGTACCCATTGAAATTCAGTCGAATTTCCATACCGCATATCTATTTACTCATTGAAATACATCTTTCCATCTCCATATAATATATTTATTTTATCATTCAAATACATAGTCACATCTCGATACAGCATATCCATTTACTCATTCAAAATCATAGTCCCATCTCGATACAGCACATCTATTTACTCAGTCAAATACATGGTCACATCTCCATATAGAAGATCCATTTACTCATTGAAATACATAGTCAGATTACCATACAACATATCTATTCATTCAGCAGATACAGGCATAAGATAGATAACGTGACCCAGATATGTAACTTAACACATTGAACAATTTATCAACATGACAAGCTATCGGGAGCGTTGATCTTTGGCTCTGGTAAATATTAAAAATATTTTACCTCAAGGGACGGATTCGCCAAGATCGATTGCCTTCAAATTTGCTATGAAAACTATGTGGGTAAACGTTCTCAAAATTAGATTGAAAGAGACCTAGTTTGGCCTAATTACGTTTTTTTTAACAAAATATTCTCGAGAGCAAACTAAAATGATCGAAAATTGAAGTTTATTTCTAAGCCAAAATTGTACCCTAGATGTGTAAGGGTTAAACATGTATTCAAGTATTATCCTGAATAAATAAGTTGTGTAATTTCGATGATGATAATATCGTCTGGTTTATCATTATTTTATATAATTACATTATGTAGATGGAACTTATGTTCCATTAGTCCACATTTCCAAGCTCGGATTGGCAGATTACTTTGATCTTGATCACACAAAAACTGTGAAAATGTATTGTACTAAAACTGAATTGGCTCGATAAGTACATTTTAATTAACCGTTTTAAATGTGAATGCATTATTTGACCTGCAAAAGGCTATCTCCAATTCTTTTTGTACCATTTTTGCAAAGCCTAGAGTCTTAAGGAGGTATAGTGTGCAAGGTTGACACGAGTAGTTAAAAAAAATGGAATGTAATGAACCGTATTTAGAAATTGTAAATTTTTTAATATTTATCAATATATTCGTTATGTTGGTCAGCGTTTCCTACCTGCTGTCGAAATCTTTTACGTTCTGGTCTACTTGCAGGGGAAACCTCTGTGAGGAGACAGTAATATAATCACTCGGCCCTCAGAGGCTGTGTTCAGAAATAAATTCTTCAGAATATTACTCCTGTTTTTCTGACTGATGATAACATCAAATAGATGTCAGCTTTGAAAAGAAAACATCACCATTAGTTAGGTAATGTATGTTACTAATAAGGAAAGATATAGCAATTTAAGATTCGTATGATGCTGAATTATTTTTATAAAGTGGCAACAGTATATTATAAGTTGCCTTTTCATAGTCTCTGAAAATGACATAAATGCCAAAATAAGGATAGAGTGACCGAGGGATGGAAGAAATGACAGGGGGAAAGATCTATTCATTTTCAATGTCGTTATAGAAACCGCTAAATTAATATTATATGCCTATTGTTACCAATCTATTTCCTTACTGAGACGCGTCATGTAGCAAGCATATGCTTAATTACAACACTATTCCGATAAAGGTTGTCAAAACTGATTGCAGATGTTGCGTGGTGAACAATGCCTTGACATATTCAATGTCAAGGCCAATTCCAGGTTAGCAAGATACCGCTTTACACGCCATGTACATAATACTATAATACGAAGTACTGATAGAACATTTCTAATAAACTTGCTCTCTGACAATCATAAAAATAACTTTTTCCAAGAAAAAGAATTGCCTACACGTATGTCAAGGTAGACGGTGAAATACTGATCTTATTCATATGCATATCCAGAAATTATGCGTGATTGAAGTTTATACTTACAGCACGTGTATTATTTCAGCGTATTTACTAGTAACGTAGTTACCTGGGTTTATCCCAGACGGATTAGATTAAAGTTAAAGTGACTTTGAACCAATATATATATCTATATATACACGTCAATACAAGAGTCATATGGGTTTTCTTAAAACTGTACAGGTAGGCGATATAATACAGCGGAATTAAAACTAAACAAGGGTATAAACGGAACCTATGGGCAGAGCATTTATCTGAAATGGTGAGTATAATTCTCTTCGTAATATGGTTTGATCAAGAGCTTTATAAACCAGCTACGTTTCTAGCAGGCAGAAGACTTTTCCGGATAAAAGTTCAGTATATAACTATAACTATAACTATATATATATATATATATATATATATATATATATATATATATATAGATATAGATATGTATGTATGTATGTATGTATGTATGTATGTATGTATGTATGTATGTATGTATGTATGTATGTATGTATGTATGTATGTATGTATGTATGTATGTCTGTATGTATGTATGTATGTATGTATGTATGTATGTATGTATGTATGTCTGTATGTATGTATGTATGTATGTATCCAATAGAACACTTGCAATCCAATCAGTTTATTCAGTATTCAAAAGTTGTCATTCTTCTTTCTTCTGCTACTGTTCCTTTTTCTACTACTTATTCTTCTTCTTCTTCTTCTTCATCATCATCATCATCATCATCACCATCATTATCATCATCATCATCATCATCATCATCATCATCTTCTTCTTCTTCTTCTTCTTCTTCTTCATCATCATCTTCTTCTTCTTCATATTCTTCTTCTTCTTCTTCTTCTTCTTCTTCTTCTTCTTCTTCTTCTTCTTCTTCTTCTTATTTAATAACAAACTATTCTAATGAAAACAAAATAGAACTCTTGCTCTCTGCGTGTTGCCAAAGTCATGAGTGATTTGACAAAACCAAAAAGATATTGTGCCACACACATACGGATGTCATACGTTGGTTTGACAACTGTTTGTCTAAATTTGTTAATAGATTCGAATAATAGTGCCCTTGACAAAAGTCTATTAATTAAATACAAAGTTTTCCAAAATGTGTGATGTCTTTGATTTGTTTTCAAATTAAATGACTCGATTTGAATAGTTCTGGTTTTTTTTTGTTTCAAAATGTTGGAATGATTCTGCATTGTTATCGTTTATGCGGCATTTTATGTTTCCTTACGCCTGTCATCCTGTATGTTTTCCTACCGGATAACTTCCTTAGGCCTTAGTTCGAAACGTGCAGCAATGTTGTCTTACTAATTGTGGTTTCAATAATATGTTATACTGCACAACTTGCATGCCATTTTTTTTACAATATGTAACTCAGTCTTACCTACCTAACGTTCTTGGATCGATGTCCCATGTTTAAGTCTTCTTTTAAGTTCTTTGGAATATGTATATATATACCGTATGCTACCTCATATCCACGCGTGTCTTAGTAAGTGCAATTTTGCCTTTTAGTCAAAATTTATTTGTGTATCAGTTGGCGCTTTGCAGCGGACTGATTTCAATCTGATTGTAGGAGGGAAGCGGCTTATAAAGTCCATCCTGAACAACACAAAATGTTAACAACCTTCAAATTTGCATGTCCTGTACGATATAACCACTTGACTTTGCTTGTTTCATTTGTCTCAGTAACTCAACCTATACCCGTACCTACTAAGTGAAATATTCCCAAAATAGATAAGGTAGGTAACTCATGGAGTATTATATACACGTACTGGAAATACAGTGGATATCATCATTGATTCATGAACAGTACTAAAGTCATTTATCCAAATACTGATTTGTTAAGCGTACAGTGTCAATATGGCAAATGATGTTTAGACATTTTAGGTCACTTAAATTTTTCTTTAGATTTCTAATTTAGGTGAATCTTAAAGGCAAGATAACATAATAAATGAGCATTCTGTCTATATACTTAAAAGTAGATGTTTGATTTCACTTTCATACCAGTATAATCTTAAAATGCAATGGTATGCCTGAGAGATTTTAAAGGCGACGTGAATATGCCCTATAGTAACATTGTTACCGACATGAACAAGGGAGATTATCCAGGTATCAAAATGAACTATTAAGAAGATTTTGTATTGGAAGTGTTATTAAACTCCCGTTAGTGACCATTCACCATTTAGAAACCACACTGTTCCGCTAGGCAGCCGTGCCTCTTCGGAACCTTTCGCAAATCTTGCAACAGAACTGTCGTTATTAAACGTTACCTGATCCTCAAACAACTCAGAGGCATTGCGCAACCGAGTACTACTATTATTACTATATATGGTCCCGAAAAAATTCTTATACATGCTTAGACCAAATGCCAGTTGCCATCTTATTTTGTCCACAAAGATTATGGAAATTGTATTAGCAGCGAGATGGTTTTGTTTATGACGTGCACATAACCGGGTTGAGAGTATCAAACAATATTAAATGTATTGTTGCATTAATTCGTATACACATGTCAGCTATTTGTCAAAATGTTGTTTAATTTTATTATGTCTCCTTCGATGACGGTATTGTGTGAATTTTTAAATATGTTGTTTGCAAGGAAATATGCAATCCAACATATTAATAATGTCAGTTCCATATACAGCTCCGTTGTAGTAGAACATGGCACCGTCGTATGTTGCATCGTTTCACAGAATATAAATAAGGCTATTGTATAATGATGCAGAAATTACCATTTAGCACGTGTGACCAGTTTCCGATAGTTACTATTAGCTTCAGTAGAATGGAATGGACTGTTTATTATCAAATAAATAATAAAACATTCATCTTAAGTTTACATTAAACAAGCCACTTAAAACAAAATAGGAAACGAATTCCCGAGGTCTGCTCTCCATTTCGCAGCATAGGTATGATATATTTCAAGAATGATTGTGTGATTTAATAACTGTTTTATTCCGAGTATCGTAATATATGTTTCCTTTCTCATATATTATGAGCTTTTTTAACCGATAGTAAGAAAAGAGAGATTTTACACAGGGTATAACTCAGTATATATGTTTGTTTTTCTCAAGTCAATATTGAAAGAATTGAACATCATGGATCTTGGTAAAAGTCAACATTACATTGCTATCCGTTCTTTATCCAACGTATGATTCCCTGTTTGCCCAATGTACCTTGTTGTGGACAAACTACATAACCTGCCTTTTTAGTTTTATTTTTCTCAAGTCAATATCACAAATATTGAACTTCATTTAATCGTCGCACATATGTACCTTATTGGACAAAGTACTTAAGTTCCCTTTACAGTCTGTTTTTCTAAAGTCAATAGTATAACGATTGACCCGCAGGTAATATTGGCAAATGACGAATTTACATGGCTATTCTTTCTATTAATTTTTACAATGTATACTTCTCGCAACATCTGCAAATATCCCTTATTGGATCTACAGTACATAAAGGTTCCCCATGCATTCCTTGCTTACTCAATAGTCAGCGTGTACACAGTCCTGTCTATTTATGGTCACACGGTACTATTTATATGGACGAACTGTGAACCATTCTAGAAATGGTTGAACAAATACTAGAGTAAATAAGGGTTTGGTGGTCCATGATTGATTAATAATGTTTTCTCCAGATGTATAAATCCCTCTTTATAAAATGTGCATTCATCTCCAATATTTCTTTGTTAATTTGTATTTGCTGAGCCGTGACCAACAATTGGGATTCATCATCTGCTGCACTCATTTTACCCAATGTGCATAAATTGTTCATTGTAGTTAAATTAATTATCATTTTCTTAGGCGTATTGTCTTCAACTACAATGTGTATGCAATGTGTAGCTGGTTAAAAGGGTGTCCTACCTCATCATCATCATCATAGTCATCATCATCATTCTCTTGACCTAATGTGGTTGTTGAAGCACTGTGATGCTGAACATCTGACCAGTTCCTCCACTTGTCTCGATCATGTGGCAATGCCTGTGTCTCTGCAAAACTTTTCCTATTCCATTCTGTGATGTTGTCACTCCACTTTATTCTCTGTCTACCTCTCCTTCTACCTGTTATGGATAGACTGTTAGCTCTAGTAACATGACCATACCCTACCTACTCCGCTATAAATTAAGTTCTTATAGGTTGATTCACATTGAATACCAATTATATCTGTCTTATTTCCTGTCGTATAATTAAAACTCCTAGACATCTTGTTATGTTCTGCAATGTCTCTCATGTTGGTACAGTCACTATTTTGGCAAACAGTATTGAAACGTTTCTGCGTCCCTTTGGGGACGGGGGTGGGGCGGCAGGGACATTCGCAATTAAAAGAAAAGTTATTAACCCCTCCATTTCATTAGAAGTCCGTGAAAATTCCATCTGCATCGCATTATTTACACATGCAAATTTTGTTCCACAACGTCTTCTTGGTATTTATTCATACAGTTGAGACATTCTTGATGTACATCTGCATGTCGAACATATTGCTCTCTCCATCCACACCAGACCTCTTATATCTTCATGTTCCAAGTCCTATGATAGAAAACCTTGACAGTCACGATGCTGGAGCTGGTGCTTTAGAACACAGTATTCCACTTCTAGGCATTTGTTCCGCTGTGTACACTAAGCGTTATGTGTTTTACTCACTAGCTATGTTGATCTGAATGGATGAAAACAGGCTTCATTTCAAAAGTGTAGTTTCAGATTGAAACAAAATCTTTTTATAAAAGCAACATTGCTCTGCACGCACTTACTGTCAAGTGATATTATATAATCATCTAGCTGTAAAGTTGAGCTTGCTACTTGGTATGCCAACCCAAGGTATATTAACTCCCCTTTGATGATCATTGAGCGACTGCCAGGTTTCCTTTGTTTCTCTTTTTAAAAAAAATAATGCATTTTATTTAGCTTTATCTTTAAAAGTAGAGAATTTTACACGGATTCCAGTGGAAAGTAACCAGAATTATGATTTTGGGTCTTTCACTAAACGTATTTTGAGTTTTGGGTAAATGTAGATATAGATTTATGAATTAGACAAATTTAATATTCACTTCAATTTAGTTCTTTAATTTACCAAGTAGCTTATGCTTGATAAGTTGTAACAGTGGCTGAATATTGCAACGAAACAGGGACTTCCCGTGGCATTGCAAAGTTTCCTACATTTTGCTCCACGACCAGCTTATTTCTTAGCTTGAGCAACATTAGTTTGTCAGCAGACTTTAAATCTCTAACATCAATGTCATTAGTACAGTAAGTTTGGATAGCTTTTTCAAATTTGTAACAGACCTCAAGAGCTTATGTCTTTTGCATTTATGCATATTCCCACCCACCCCACCAATTTTGTGGGGAACATTACTAGGCTTAATTAATTATTCTGTCTATTCTTTGCTTCCTCACCCTTCCCAATAGTCTTGTACTATAATATGACACGCAGTTATTTATTCTTCTGTATAATGCATCTAATAGAACTTTTCATTGGCGTTTATATCTTTTGTTATGATTTGGGGAGTGATAATAGTTTAAATACTTTTGGAATGTCAGCATCTCTTGATGCTTCAAAGTTTGTGTATTTGCTTTAGTCACAGAAGAGTAATCGGCTTTTATCATTTTGACCTATCATGTGGCACATTTATGAATAGGGATGCACCACATCTTATTTCTGTGAGAGTTAGAAAGAAAAGAATTGTAATATTGAAATGTAAAACATTTAAAACTTATTCTATAGAACAGAAATGCAATATTTAAATGTAAAACATTTAAAACTTCTTATATAGCCCGTGGAAAATGAACAAACAAGGCATAATTTAATTTGATACCATTCTTGCATATGTCAGCGTGTTTGTGTTTCTTTTGTGTATCATGCATGCCATAGAACGATAATATAAAGATACAAATGCAGAAAACAATTATTTTAATAATAAGAATAAGCCACTAAGAAGTCCAATACAACACAGCTACATGCAATGCAGATGCAGTTTATGTATTTACAGTTGTATTACATAAAATAGCATTACGCTATTATCCTTGCACAATCATGACTAATTCTTTCTTAAAATTATGCTCTAAGATCAATGAGTAAATTACAATATTTTTTAAACAAAAATATAATAATTTGGTTATAGGACACACTGTACTAATTATATTTAAGAACCGTGAACCAGTCTAGAAATGAATGAACAAATAAGAGGGTATATAAGGGTTTGAGTGTCCATAATTGGTTAATATTGCAAAGTAACATTGTAGACATGTCATTTGAGAGCTTATCCTATCGGTAATTAAGATAAAATATTGACAAAATTATATCGATGCAATTTTAGTATTTTTAAGGCTTGACTTATGAGTACTCAAAATTGAAAGTAGCATTTGTTATATAATCAATGACATGTGTTTCATGCCAATGTAGATAACAAATATGCCGCGGCTCATATGGTGTTCTCCACAAATTAGCTTGCACTAAAGATAGTTGTGCATTGAGAAATATAGGTCTGATCATTAGCTCCCTGAATGATTAAGTTATTGAGTTCTGAATATGATGTTGTTTCCATATGTTTACTATGGGAGTTGAATTAGAACCGTGTTTCCTTAAAGATCTCCCAATGTAAGACTGGAAGTGAAACTCTCAGCCAATGGAAACTACTTCTTTAACAACCGGCATTTTCTATATCAATTTATCTCCCTTACATTTTTTAAATGCTGTTAAGATTCCGGTGCCAATTTTTTTGATATTTTTTATCAAGACAGTTTCATATAAAATCTCATATATCTGACTGTCAGTGTGAATGCTTATCGAGTATTTATTTAGATTTTATGCTTTGTGTGTAGGGACAGAACAGGTTCGTCCAGCTTGTGACAAATTAATTATGTAAACGATGGCACTAACTTAAAGATCATCTTTTGTCAACCGTTTGGAAGGAAACGTTACCATTCCAGGAATCTTATTAGGCACATCTAATTTGTCATGTGAAAAAGGTAACATTTATATTCGATTATGGCTTTAAACAACGAGGAAAATACAACTGAATTTCGGCAAAGTCAAGTCGATTTGCTGCCCTTATGGTTCAGCCATTAGTATGAAAAAAGTTTAAGCTAGTGAATAGGATTTGGTAGCAAGAAACATTTTATCCATTACTACACTAATGTAGAGCTTATTTCGCCTATATTGATGCCATCAAACGTTTATTTAGAGTTTTTTGTATTAATAAAATACTTGCAATAAATGAGATACGCGAGGGCATATATATATAAACACAAACACATACTAAAAATAAATAATCAAGCATAATTATGCTTATACATCCATCCATACCTAGCTAGCTGGCTAGCTACCAACCTACCTACCTACCTACCTACCTCCCTCCATCCATCCATCCATCCATCCATCCATACATACATACATACATACATACATACATACATACATACATACATACATACATACATACATACATACATACATACATACATACATGCATACATACATAAATACATTCGCATTGACAGACATACTTATGCAAAGAAAGAAAGACAGGCAAACTTATGCAGAGACTTTTTATCGTCCCCATTTGATTTAATTTACCATACATACTATTTACAATCTATGAAAGGAATATATATATATATATATATATATATATATATATATATATATATATATATATATATATATATATATATATATATATATATAACTATGTACTTTCTTTTCGTCGTCTTTTTTATTTTATCATTTCCTGTGTTTGAAAGGTGTGCAAAAAAAACCAACAAGAAGACACCATGTTGATTTCAAGTCTTCCGCTATTAAGCAATAATGTTTAGGATCCTTGTGCTGCAAGAACGTGAGATATAAATCAACACGACCTTTTTCTAGAGATGTTACGCTATGTGTAAGATTGAATAATAGGTAGTACATAGAGCAGCCTTGTTTAGCTTTCAGGATCAAGAGATTAGTGTTAGGACTGGTCGGTCTGGTGTCAGGATAATGTGACTGGGTGGGATATGATGCTAGATGTATGCGGCATGATGTCCAAGTGCAGTACATTACACTATAGACTTTGTAGCGATATAAATGAAACATTGCTAAAGCTCAGTTACGAATCCATCCTCACCCTCACCCCCCCCCCCCACAAAACACACACAAACACAACGTCGAATATAATTAAGACAATAATAATACGTTTTGAAAAGTCATATGTTTGGTAGTTCAGGGATTACGGGGAATAAAAACATGAGTGTACTCTCTTTAATTGATATTGCGTCAGGCTCAATGGATCTTCTTTCTTCTTGCATATCAAGATAGAAATCCTGGTGAATCCATTCCTCTGGCCAGCCATACAAATGCAAACAGTTCACAACTGATATCAAAAGTCTGCGATAGATTTCCAAGAGCTCCTCCACCTGTTTCTCTTTCGTTTTCAGCATTGTAAGGAGGAGATGGTCCTGCTAATCGACACAGATAAGAGATTATATCAGAGACTGAATGGCAATATTTCAATGATTCATATGGAATGCGTTCCAATCGAAACATGTGTTGCATGTGGATTTGTATATAATATGTGGATATGCTATAAATGCATTTTTTCTTACTATTCTGTGAAATCTTTGTAAAGGTTGATATCTTCAGGGATAATAATTTACAAATGATTATTAATAGAAATCAGTTTGTGTTCGACACGGGAACGAAACATTCTCTGTTTATATAAACATTTAACAATATACGCAAGGCTGGTAACCATGGATGGTGAATCAATCCAATGAGACTATATGTAAACTTCTATAACAATCAGCTGTTAGTGTTTCAACGTTTAAAGGATGAATTAATTTCGCGAATAGCAAATTGTAGACCGCCATTTTATTACTTGATAACAGTTGTAACAATGAGAGACAAGGCTTAGTTTACATGTGTATAATAAACAGTGTGACAAACAGTGGGTGTTTAGTGTCGGTGATTCATTCAAAGGTGGATATATTTCTGGACATGACCAGGGTATGGTTATATCTTATTGCTATCAACATCTCTTCTCTTACCCGTGCTCACAATACTCATATTCTTTCTATGTATAACTAGTAATCCATACATAAAGTACAAGGCAATTTCCACAAATGTTTACTTAATGTTTGCTTAATATCAACTGCAAGATTTGCATAATCACATTCTCCCTCTCTCTCTCTTTCTCTCTCTCTCTCTCTTACTCTCTCTCTCTCTATCTCATATATATATATATATATATATATATATATATATATACACATATATATATGATTCTATTTACTCTTTTCTGTCTCTCTCGTAAACATACCAACATATTTGGAAGTACTCCATTCTTCTTCAGATTGTTTGCTCGAATTTAGACGATACCCAATCCTATCGTTGAATTAGAGTGAAGCTGCGAAAAATAATCGTAATAAAAGTAAACTAGCATGAAGTTCCAAATTAAATGGATATGTCTTATAGGTACCAATATTCTTCCATCAGATTTGTGTGACGTCAATATATGTATCAACATCATCAGCAGTCTCTTGACCAAGTGTGGTCGTTGAGGCACTGTGCTGCTCAACATCTGATCAGTTCCCTCTACTTGTCCCGATCATGTTCCAATGCCTGTGTGTCTGCACAACCTCTCTCTCTCTCTCTCTCTCTCTCTCTCTCTCTCTCTCTCTCTCTCTCTCTCTCTCTCTCTCTCTCTCTCTCTCATATATATGATTATATTTCCCTCGTTTCTGTTTCTCTCGTCAACCTACCTTCATATTTGGAAGTGCTCCTTTCTCCTTCAGATCGATTGCTCGAATTTAGACGATACCCAATCCTGTCGTCGAATTAGATTCAACCCGCGAAAAATAAAACGAAAATCGTAAAAAAAGTAAAGTAGCATGACGTTCCAAATTAAATGGATATGTTTTATATATACATATATTCTTCCATCTGATCTGTTTGACGCCTAGCTATATCATCATCATCATCATCATCATCATCATCATCATCATCATTATCATCATCATCATCATCATCATTATCAGTCTCTTGACCTAGTGTGGTCGTTGTGGCACTGTGCAGCTGAACATCTGACCAGTTCCCTCCACTTGTCCCGATTATGTGCCAATGCCTGTGTCTCTGCAAAACCTTTCCTGGTCCATTCTGTGATGTTGTCACTCCACTTTTGCTTTGTCTACCTCTCCTTCTACAACCTTGGACACTATCCTGCAGTACTGTTGTGGATATACTGTTGGCTCTAGTGACATGGCCATACCATTTCAGCTTTCTCTTTTTGACAGTGGTGAGGAGGTCTTCATAATGGCCTACATTGTGCCTGTTTGTATTACGCATTTCTTCATTTGTGATGTGGTCCATATAAGAGAAAACAAGGATGGTTCTGTAGCATCTCATTTCCAGTGGCTGGCTTTTTCGTTGTAATTATGCTGTCAGGGACCAGGCCTCACATGAACACAGAAACATTGAGATGACTAGTGCTCTCAATGGTCGGGTTTTAGTTTTCAGACAGATATTCTTGTTTCTCCAGATTGGTCTTAGCTTTGACATAGCTGCATATGTTAGTGCTCCTCGTGACAAAAATGTACTCTTGATCCATCTTCCGTGATTATGGAACCAAGATATTTGAATTGGCCCACTGTTTCCAGTACCTGTCCTCTGACTTTAATCTTAGATGAGATTCGTTTACCACTATTTTTCATCAGCGTTGTATTCTCGTCATTTATCTCCATGTCAAATCTGGAAGATGTTTCATCCAGGTTCTTTACTAAGGTGGCAAGTTCATCTTCATTCCCTACCAGCCCATCAAGGTCGTATGCAAAGCGGAGGATGGTGGTGTTACGCCCTTTAATGCTGATTTTCCCACAGTAGTTTTCCAGTGCTTGCCTCGTGATGCTCTATAAGTAGATGTTGAAAAGAATGGGTGACATTAGACAGCCTTGCCGTGCTCCAACTGTTGTCTTGAACTAGTCCCCCACAGAACCGTGAGCAATTACTGCACTGGTAGCCTTGGTGTACAGCTGCTTGATGGTGTTGGTCAACTTTTGACTCATTTGTACTTCTTCATTGTGGCCTACAATGCCTCATGCCACACTCTGTCAAAAGCCTTTTTGAAATCCATAAACACATGATAGATGTTTTGCTTTTAAAGCACTTTTCACACAGAACCCTAAGATTGAATAATTTTTCTGTTGTGTTTCTTAAACTCCGAAAGCCTGCCTGTTTTTTAGCGATTATTTATTTTGCTGGTGGGTTCAGTCTGTTCAATATGATCTTCAGCATCACAATGCTAGCATGGCTGACCAAACTGATGGTTCTGTAATTTTGGCACAGCTGGAGATTGCCTTTTATGGGGAGTGCTATAATCAGTGACGAGGCCCAATGTGTTGGCCATTTATCTGTCTGCCAGATCTTATTGCAGATTTGTGTGAGTAACTATATCACTGATTCCAACCATTTTTGATAAGTTCAGCTGGGATGTTGTCTACTCCAGTTGCCTCTTATTTCTGACTCAACTTCTTCTATGAGAATTGGAAAATCATCATCGTTTGTGGAGTTTGAACTTCAGGCACCTCTGGGTCTCCTGTGGATGGATTGTGTTGAGTTCCTCACAATACTCAGTCCATATTTCTGCAATGTCACTTGCTTCTGTGAGGCATTTTCCATTTTCGTCTTGAATGGTATAGCCCTTTGGTTGCTTTTACTCTATTTTTTCATCATCACAATCAGTAGTTGGAGCATAGACTTGGATAAATGTGATGTTAAAGAGGGATGCTTTTATACGAATGTTGATCATTATGTTAGATGTGGGCGACATTAAAGCTCTGTTAATGGCTTTGTTTACAAGGAAGCCTACTCTATTTATGGTCGTGTCCATCTGTCCACTATAGTATAATATATGCCCATCTTCAGTTTAGTGTTCTCCTAGGGCTTTCCCTCTTACGTCACAGAGTCCCAGTATGTGCCATGTGTAGTGTTCCATCTAATGTGTCAACTTTTGGAGTCTTCCAGTTTGCGCCAGAGTTCTAATGTTCCAGTTGGCGATGACAAGGTTGTCTCTCGCTCTTATTTTATGTATATATATATATATATATATATATATATATATATATATATATATATATATATATATATATATATATATATATATATATATATATATATATATATGTGTGTGTGTGTGTGTGTGTGTGTGTGTGTGTGTGTGTGTGTGTGTGCATATTTAACAGGGTACTGCTGAGCACATTTGCTTTCAAAATTGAGAATGTGAGTAGATCTTAAGGATATTTTTCCACACTTGTGTCATCGCTTTTTGTAGCTTACAGAAATGTACTGTTTTCTTCGGCAAGAGCTTATTGGATAAAGTCAGCATCAAATCTCAACCCTCTGACGTAAGTGCTTATGTCTTTTATCCTTCCTTTCTAACTTTTGTGTTGTGTGTTTGCTTTAACTCTAACAATATTATACAGTGGCATAAAGTTGTGTAATGTTATAATTGGAAGAAGCTTAACACAGCTATTACCTCTTTCTGACTCTGACACGGTCACGATACAATGCAGATTTGACTCATTTTGAGAAGAGAATCTACTTGATCTTTCATTGATCGTTCAATAAATGACTCCTGAATGGACATCTCTACATTGATGTAGATTGTCGTGTGAGTATATAACGCTGAGGATTGAAACAAAGAATATTGTTAAGAAAATAAATTTTGTTTCATATAATATATTTCAGTCATTCTAGGCATGCCTATGGAAATAATATAAACTGTGGTGAAATATAATCTAAATTTTGCTTCACATTGTTTAAAATATGCCTACTCAGAATTAACAATAACCAAACTCCTTGAATGTAATGCAGTAACTCGAGCAGCCGTCTCCCTCTTTCATTGGAAAGCTCATTGCAAGAAGGTCCACAATGATCATCCCAGTCTTTTAGAAACATATTGTGGCAAAAACATATGGATGTCTCACGTTATTTTGCCAACTTTTCGTATTAAGAAATTATTTAAACGACTTGAATAATACTGCCCTTGTTATCATCATTAAGTATGACAATAGTATGTTAATTAAATACAAATTTTCCAAAATATGTGACTTGTATGCTTACACTGTAATATCTGTTGTTTCATTTTTACAATAAATATTAAATGACTCGCTCTGAATGTTTCTCTGGGTTTTTGGTTTCAAAATGTTGGGATGATTCTGCATTAATATCGTTTCTGCGGCATATTATGTTTTCTTATGTCTATCTTCCTGTATGTTTTTCAACCGAATAGCTTCCTTTGGATCAGAGAGTTAGAAATGTACAGCAATGTAGTCATACTAATTGTGGTTTCCATAATCAGTTATACTGCACAGTTTGTACGCTATTATTTACAATATGAAACTTAATCTCACGTATCTGACGTTCTTGCATGGATGTCCCATCTTTTCGTCTTCTTGAAAGTACTTTGGAATATTCATACCGTATGCTACCTCATATCCACTCGTGTCTTAGTAAAGTGCACGCTTCCTTTTTCGTCAAAATATATTTGTGTATCAATTGACGTTTTGCTGCGGAGTTATTTCAGTCTGATTATGTATTGTAGGAGGGATGCGTCTGATAAAATCAATCCCGAATTTCTAATAACCTGCAAATATATATGTCCTGTACTACAGAACCGCTTGACTTTGCTTGTTTCATTTGTCTCTGTAACTGAACCTATACCCGTACGGACATATTGGGATAATATACCTACTAACTGAAATATTCCCAAAGTAAACAAAGGTCTGTAACTCATGGAGTATATATACACGTTCTGTGAATACAGTGGATATCATCGTCGATTCATGAACATTATTAAAGTCATTTATCCAAATACTGATTTGTTAAGCGTACAGTGTCAATATGACAAATGCTGTTTAGACATTTTAGGCCACTTAAATTTTTCTTACACGTGGTTTAGGTTTCTAATTTAGGTGACTTTTAAAGGCAAGAGAATATATTAAATAAGCATTCTGTCTATATACATGAAAGTAGATGTATGATTTCACTTTCATACCATTACAATGTTACAATGCACTGGTATGGCTGAGAGATTTTATAGGCAACGTGAATATTCCCAATAACATTGTTACCGATATGAACAAGGGAGATTACCCAGTTTCAGAAATAGGTTCAAAATTAACTATTAAGATGATTTTGTTAATAATTTTTGTTGTAGGTTTCAACGCCATTTTTCAGCACACGATAGGCTATACATGGCGGCCAGTATTATTGGTGTAGTAAGAACCCGGGAAAATCCCCGGAAAAAACCACCGTCCCACGAGAAGCTACTTGCAAGCTTTCTGAAATAACTATATTAGCCGAACCTTACACTCGAGCCCACGCCAACATAAGTGAGATGGCAGTGATCCGTAACGGAAAGCGCTTTAGACCACTCGGGGCCACTATAAAGATTTTGTATTGCAAGTGTTATTAAACTCTCGTTAGTGACCATTCACCATTTGGAAACCACACTGTGCCACTAGACAGCCGTGCCTCTTCGAAACCTTTTTCAAATCTTGAAACAAAACTGTTGTTACTGAACGTTACCTGATCCTGAAACAACTCAGAAATGTAATATGTTACCCTGTGATGTCATACTTGCTAATGTCAGCGTGTTGGTGTTTCCTTTGTGTAGAATGCACCCCATTGAAAGATAACGTGAAGACACAAATGCAGAAAAAATATTTTAATAGCAACAGTAAACCACTAAGAAATACAATACAACACAGCCACATGCAGTGCGGATGCAGTTTAGTTATTTACAGTGATATCACATATAATTCTTTCTTTCAATTATGATCTAATATCAATGAGTAAAATGCACATTTTTCTAAAATAAAAGAAATCTGGTTATAGGACACACGGTACTAATTGTTTGGAAGAACTGTGAACCAGTCTAGAAATGGCTGAAGAAATTATAGGATATATTCGGGTTTGGATGTACATAATTGGTTAATAATGCAAAGTAAAATTTTAGTAAAAGTACCTTTTGATGCAGTTTTAGTATTTTAAGGCTTGATGTATAATACTCAAAAGTGAATGTAGCCTCTCATTCATTTGTTACAGAATCAATGACATGTGTTTCATACACGTGTACATAACAAACATGCTGCGGCTCATATGGTGTTCTCCACACAGAAGCTTGCAACAAGAATATTTGTCCATGGAGAAATATAGGTCTGATCATTTGTTCCCTGAAAGTTTAAGTTATTGATATCTGAATATGATGTTGCTTTCATATGTTTACTATGGGAGTTGAATTAGTAACGTGACTCCTTAAAGATCTCCCAACGTACGACTGGAAATGAAACTTTCTGCTAGGGGAAACTACTTCTTTAACAATCGGCATTTTCTATATCAATTATCTCCCTTGCATTTATTTAAATACTATTAGGATTCCGGTGAAAATTTCTACACTTTGATGGAAAATCTCATATATCTGCTGTCATTATGAATGCTTATCGAGTCTTTAATTAGATTTTATGTTTTGTATGTAGGGAAAGAACAGGTTCGTCAAATTTGTGACAAATTAATTTTTTAAACGATGGCACTAACTTATAGATCATCTTTTGTCAACAATTTGGAAGGAAACGTTACCTTTCCAAGAATCTTATTAGGAACATCTAATTTGTCATGTGGTAAATGTAACATTTCTATTCGATTTTGGATTTAAACGACAATGTAAATACAACTGAATTTCAGCAATGACAAATTGATTAGCTGCCCTTATGGTTCAGCCATTGGTACTAAAAAAGACTAAGCGAGTGAGTATGATTTGGTAGCAAGAAACATTTTATCTATTGCTACAGCTAATTACAGCTTATTTCGCCCATATTGATACCACCAAACATTTATTTAGAGTTGGCTTGTATAAATAAAATACGTGCAATAAATGAGAAACGCGATAGAATATATGTAAACAAAAATACATACTAAAATACATAATCAAAGATAATTATGCTTATGCATCCATCCATACCTAGCTAACTAGCCACCTCCCTCCTTCCCTCCAGCCCTTCCTTCCTACCTACCTACCTACCTACCTACCTACCTACATACATACATTCGCGATAACATACATCTGATGCAAAAAAAGAAAGACAGACAGGCAAACTTTAGCATGATGTCTGCCAATGTATTTGCAGAAACTTTTATTATCGTCCCCATTTGATTTAATTTACCATTCATAATATTTACAATCTGACAAGGGTATATATATATATATATATATATATATATATATATATATATATATATATATATATATATATATATATATATATATATATATATATGGGTGGGATATGATGCTAGATGTCTGCGGCATTATATCCCAGTGCTATACATCACACTATAGACTTTGTAGCGCTTTCTAGCGCTGAAAAATTGCTAAAGCTAAGTAAAAAATCCACCCTCATCTCCACCCCACACACGAACACAGCGTTGAATATAATTAAGAGAATACTTTTTGAAAAGTCATATGTTTGGTAGTTCAGGAATTACGGGTCATAAAATATATGAGTCTGCTCTCTTTAATGGATATTGCGTTAGGCTCAATTGGTCTTCTCCTTATTTCTTGCATATCAAAATGGAAAGCCTGGTGAATGCATTCCTCTGGGCAGCCATATAAACGCAAACAGTTCACAACTGATATCAGAAGCCTGCGATATCTTTCCAAGAGCTCCTCAACCTGTAATAATAACTTAGGTTTATAGCGATGCTGTCGATATCTTGGAAAGGATATGTTTACTTGGAGCACAACATGTCTGAATGTTACCTGTAGAAAAATAATTTATGATACCGAAACAAATTAAGTTATTAATTTATTATTTGCTTAGGCAAATGTTATTTAAATTGAACATTCTTTGATAGGTGTTCTTTGTATTATCTCTGAAAGATGCGCAACAGCTTCAAAACTTATTATAAGTCATTAAATTAAAACTGAATTGCTTGAAATCGTTAAATCCAAAGCATGTACTAGTGAATTAGATACAGAAGCGAATACGCACCACTTGATATGAGAATGTAATCGGTGTTAGAATACCATGTGGGACAAGATGTCTGAGGTAACGGATGTCCTGTCTTATCTGTCGAAGGAGTCTTAGATCCAATGTGCGAGTATCGTTCTCATGTATTATATTGCGAATGTCGTCATGTTTACGGTTTATAAGGATCTCACAATAACAACAGTTCTGAAAATAAATTATATATATATATATATATATATATATATATATATATATATATATATATATATATATATATATATATATATATATATATATATATATATATGATATAAGATGAATATTTAGTATTGTGACTTAAATCCCAAATAATCATCAAAATCAGTATGACAAGTCTAACAGTATAAAGCGTTCCAAATACATTCCAGTTTTAAGCGTGCTGATGTACCAGTAGTCTTGATCTATCACAATATATATATAATCCAGATTGTCTGTGAATGCGTCTTTAGTAATTAAGAAATACTCTTTAATTTCAAAGTTTAATGAACACTTTGTAAGTGCGATGAATATTTTGTATAAATAATTCCTCTCATATTCTAACCGAGCACAACTAAAACTGTTTCCACTCGATTGATATTAAACAAATGTAAATATATTGGTATCAAAACCATTTAACAAAATTTAGGATACAGATAAAATTCCCAGGATATCGGTAACTTTCCATATAAGGCAACGTCTCTTCCAGAAGCTACGAAACTGGTAATTAAGGCTAGGTGTTGAACATATATTCAGGAAAATATCATGGTGTCAATATAACATTCAAGGCAAAAATGAAAGCTTTAATCTCGAAAACACGTGAACGTCTTGTTTACAAATTACTATTACAGTCTACAATCAAGAACACAAGTTAAACACACAAACACACACTAAAGATATACATACCGGTTGTTTGATGGCAAAGAAAACGAGCTAAATAAATTATAATAATTATGTATAATTTGAACAAACATATATGTTAATTTCCAATGTGTTTTTGTCTTACGACATGAATGGTACATTATGTCAAAATCTTAGCATTGTGAAACAGTATCTAATTTTAAAGCCATTTTAGTTAACATGTGCGTTTGAATTAATATGCTCTTTGCAATGTTAGCAAGCAACCACAAAATTGAATTCCTTTGCTACTAAATCAAACAAAAAGTATTGTTTTTTTTTTCAACATTAATTATATAGACTCATGTGAGGTTCACTTGCATATACATGAAATAAATGCTCTGTTTTTGTTATTGTCTTCCGTATTAACACTTTTATAATGCAAGAAAATAAAATAAATGTTGTTCAAGTTAAATATTTGGTTCCGTGGTTACATTATTGTTGAAACGTTTGAATTACATAATAAAATTACGTTAATACATAATTTATCTACTTCGTATAAGCAATACATGCATGCATTATGCAAACGCTTACTTGTCAGACGTCCTTAGGAATGATTAATAATTATTTATTATGTTCTTACATTTTCTTTTTCTTCATAATTCTTATTATTTCATTTTTCGTTAATATTATTAAATGCATCTGTTATATTGAACAAAAAACATAAACCAAAACGTTTACGAATATTTTCGCACCAGTATATATTTTAGTGTGGATAAGGTTTTCTGTCCCTGACCATTGTTTTCGTAAAAAAGAAAATTAGTTTTCATACATTTGCAATTAATACTAAAATCTTTTGATGTAATCCAATTAAATGTTTACATAGGCACTTTTCAATCTGTTATTATATTGTCGGTGTCTTCTAGGAAGCACAAACAACATTATTATATTCATGCTGTTCATTTAATTGGCATATATATGGCTTTCATTCTTTTCCTATCAAATTCAACGCCGTCTCAGAACGTTGAACATACACAATATAACCAGTTTGTCCACGTTATGAAAGTCAAGAAGAGACATACACATTTACAAAACAACCGTTTTTATATTTTGTGTGTTTACATGTATTTACATAGTACGAACATAAATTAAGCAAATCATATGTTAAAGTATTGAATTTGCTGTATAATACATGTAATACCGATATGTGGTAAAACTATTGAGAATGCCTTACAATGTAGAAATCGTATTAATAAAATCCTTTTGTACACTTACTCTTGAATTCACTATTATGATATATTTGTAAAGTTGTAAATGATTAAAAGAAAGAACAATACTATTATTGCCTAAGTAAATAAATGACTCTAATGTTAAATCAACGATGCAATGTTAAGACGGATATTGCACTGCTCATGTGAAAACCACTGTGTAGTCAATTTCTTAGGGCAGTTCGGAACAAATGTATTTTGTATGTTGCAGTTGCGGTAAAAATGGATTTATAACACAAATGTAAGTATGTACTCACAACACGAATAAGCAGAATACCGATGAGACATGTATGCCAAAATGTCGTAAAGTTGATGTAACAGTTCAACAGCTGTTTACGACATATTTTAGGATCAAAAGCAAGGGCTGTATGCAGACCTGAGCAAGCTTTTGAAATTCCTATAGGTCGCAAATCATTTTGAAGATAGTTTAATTTCGTATAGGTCGGTATTATTAAGGTCTGCACGAGGTTTTCCTAGTCTTCAATTGGTACCTGAGGTGGTCACAAAAACAGAAATGGTGTAATCAATTTAACATTAAGGCTCAGAATAGCCATTCAGTACTTTTGCATTTGCAAAGATCGAGTTTAGTTTTAGCAAGAATAAATTAAACTACAGTGTTCAGTGTACACACTACACGGTGCGATCCAGATCATACACGCGTCTTACGGCATTAAGAACATATATCTAATTATAAAGTCGTTCACTAACTCAGATCATAAGTGATTGTTGTAGAAATGTGTCTCTCCATTAGGAGCTTACAGCCAAATCTTGTTGGTGACACTGAATGATCTACATTTCGTACGCATTAAAACAATAAAGTGCAGAAACAATCGGAAACGATTCAATTGCTTCACAATGTATTTAAGGCACTAAAACGACTTATATTTTGTTCGTGTTAGGCTGAAGTCTTTTTCTGATCCGAAGTCCATTGAGAAGGTAGTTCGCATGTGAACCTAACCAATTATGAAATTATATCCGTTGTAATCAACATCACCTTCCACCGAGAGCATCGTGTAACAAGACCTTTACACCTTATCGTTTATCTATAGTTTTTCTTAAGTCTAAAGGTACTTCTATGTAATGATAGCCGGAGTGGGATCAAACATCGGTGCAAAGAACAAACCTGTTGCTGACAAAACAATTAAGTCAATATGCTACTCTCTCTGGCTCGCAAATTTATAATTTGATTGTAGCATCCTGCGTCGATAGTTTAAATATATCCCCTGGTCCCGGAAATACCAATAAGATGTTCACTGTCTATTTGATGCAAACGTTATAAATGATTCGTGGAAACCCATTCATATTCAAAATTAATATTGACCTAAAAACGGATAACTATATTACTGACCAGCCTGACCATACATAATTACAAAATCGGACGACCAAGAAACCATGCTAAAACGCTGATGCCGACTTACAACTTGTAGTTATCGTCACTAATTTAGATTTCAACCTGGAGTTTGCAGCACGACGATCACATATTAATGCAAATGGTAGATTTAACTGTGTTATACCGTTGTCATATATCTTTGGATTCTGCACACATGTCAGAATAGATACCTTTGTGGTGCAATTTGGCAGGATACCAATGAATACCAACAATGACGCCATCATTCACTGAAAGTCTGTTTTCGTTGATCAGTAGTGGTCGTAAGTCGACGATATTATGGACTGATTCATTCACAACCACATCATCTTCGTGTGCATGGCAGATATGACCTGAACAGGAAATTACAGCACCACGACAGATTTTGTTGCATTTCAAGCTAATGTAAGGTTCGAAAGTCAACTAAGAAACCCCATTGTATTTTTCATTTACGGCTTTCAACGATTTCACTAAGAAAAAACGCACACCATATGAGGATATAATATTAAATTGTTCAAGCAGAGTACAACGGCACGTGCATGTGTTTGATGACATTCATGGGGTGTGATTAGAACGTTGATTTCGCTCATGTCTCACTGAATCATCTAGATATGTTGAGGCAATCTGTAGTCGACATACACTTGAGAGAAACATTTCGTGACATACCGGTTAGACCTCGTGGTTACAGAGCAATCTCTATGTTACTGTTAGAAATAAACAGCGTTGCAAGCACAAATAATTATCACTGACAGAACGTCATCTCATGCACTTCAGTGACGCCAAAAAAGCAGCTATCGGTATCAGACCTATTATATCTGCTACTACCATCAATGATCTAAAAAGGACCAATGGTATATTTCCACTTCTTGGAACTATATAAGTGCTATAATATCTGCAGCCCTAGCGGTTGTAAAAACAGTTGCTGGAACTGCAGACTGGATGGGACTGAAGAAATCGACAGGACACGGGCCGTAAGACATCGAGAGCTCCCCATGTCAAATTTTGATAAGAGAGGTTTCACGATCGACATATTGCGAAGAAAACCATTACTGAAACTGATACAATTAATCATAAAAGAAATTCAGAGTCAGGCACTCATTTTGTTGCATACTCTGTTATCTGCGTAGTGTTTCTTTTTTATTCATATTGATTGGCACCAACAAGGAATGTTTAAAATGCACCAGCAATATCGCTAGCGATTCCGTTTGATATTCAACGCTACCAACATACATGAATTAACAGATCTACTTATCTGTGGTCCAGAAGCACTTGCTGTACTAGATTCAATATCAAGGTCATCGATGACTGGTTGGCTGCCACATCATTCAGTAGCGTACAACTACAATAGCGGTCGTTTTAAACAAGTTAGAAGTTTGTAATGGTAAGGATTTACGAAAGATCGTTACCTATGGTTAAGAAATCCGGTCTCTGCGATATAGGTTTACCCTGTTAAGTGACACAAGATGATCCATAATCTAGAACAGCGAATGTCGTGTTAAATCAAAATACCGAGGGAATATCCATTTTGGATCTCTACGATAAAAACATAACTGCTATTACTACTCTGTCGGGGTCTTGAATTTATCGCCAAAACGCCCCAGGTAGTTATTTATATTTAGTATAATGAGCGCAGGCTGTCACAAACTTTCAGATATATGAACAAGCGATATATATATATATATATATATATATATATATATATATATATATATATATATATATATATATATATATATATATATATAAATAAATAAATATATATATATATATATATATATATATATATATATATATATATATATATATATATATATATATATATATGACTCGATTTGGTCCAAATGCGCACAGAGCTTGTTCTCCTTTTACTACTTTGTACAATGTATTACTACTTATAGAATTGCCTTATATATTAGAAAACTATTTATTTTCATTGTTAACGTACATGTACTTCTTAATTGGTATTAAACAAGTAATACTTGTTTTCTCTTTAGTTTTCAGCATTGTAAGGAGGAAATGGTTTTGCTAATCGACACAGATTAGAGATTATATCAGAGACTTTCAATGATTCATATGGAATGCGTTCCAATCGAAAAAGGTGTTGCATGGTGGATTTGTGTATAATATGTGTATATGCTATAAATGCATATTTTCTCACTACTCTGTGAAATCTTTGTAAAGGTTGATATCTTCAGGGATAATAATTTACGGATGATTAGTAGAAATCAGTTTGTGTTCGAAACGGGAACGAAATATTCTTAGTTTATATAAACTAAGGATTTAACAATATACGCAAGGCTGGTAACCAAGGATGGTGAATCAATCCTATGAGATCATACATAAACTTCTATAACAATCAGCTGTTAGTGTTTTCACGTTTAAATGATGAATCAATTTTGCGAATAGCAAATTGTAGACCGCCATTTCATTACTTGATAACAGCTGTAACAATGAGAGACAAGGCTTACTTTATATGTCTGGAATACATTGTATCAGTGTGACAAACGGTGAGTGTTTAGGGTCGGTGTTTCATTCCATAGTGGATATATTTCTGGACATGACCAAGGTACAGTTATATCTTATTGCTATCAACATCTCTTCTCTTAACCGTTCTTACAATACTCACATTCTTTCTATGTATAACTAGTAATCCATACATAAATTATAAGTAAAATTCCACAAATGTTTAGCTTGCTTAATATCAACTGCAAGATTTGCATAATCTCACAAACTCTCTCACTCTATCTCTCTCTCTCTCTCTCTCTCTCTCTCTCTCTCTGTCTCTCTGTCTCTCTGTCTCTCTCTCTCTGTCTCTGTGTCTCTCTGTCTGTCTGTCTCTCTCTCTCATATATATATGATTGTATTTCACTTGTGTCTGTCTCTCTCGTGAACATACCGACATATTTGGAAGTGCTCCTTCTTCAGATTGTTTGCACGAATTTAGACGATACCCAATCCAGGCGATGAATCAGAGTCAACCTGCGAAAAATAAAACGGTAATCGTAATAAAGGTAAACTAGCATGAAGTTCTAAATTAAATGGATAAGTCTTATATATACCTATTTCTTCCATCAGAAATGTGTGACGTCATGCTATATATATATATATATATATATATATATATATATATATATATATATCATCATCATCATCATCATCATCAGTCTCTTCACCTAGTGTAGTCGTTGAGGCACTGTGCAGTTGAACATCTGATCAGTTCCCTCCACTTGTCCCGATAATGTTCCAATACCTGTTTCTCTGCAAAGCCTTCCCTGGTTCATTCTGTGATGTTGTTACTATACTTTTGCTCTGTCTACCTACCTTTCCTTCTACCACCTTGGACACTACCCTGCATTACCGTTGTGGAGAGACTGTTGGCGCTTGTGACATAGCCATACCATTTTAGCTTTCCCTTTTTGACAGTGGTGAGGAGGTCTTCATAATGGTCTACTTTCTGCCTGTTTGTATTACGCACTTCTTCATTTGGTACGTGGTACATGTAAGAGATAACAAGGATGGTTCTGTAGCATCTCATTTCAAGTGCCTGGATTATTCGTTGTAGTTATGCTGTCAGGGATCAGGCCTCACATGAATACAGAAATATTGAGATGGCTATTGCTCTCAATGGTCGGATTTTAGTTTTCAGACGGATATTCTTCTTTCTCCAGATTATTTCTTAGCTTTGACATAGCTTCATTTGTTTGTACTGCTCGTTACAAAATTGTGGTCTTAATCCCTCTTGGGTGATTATGGAATCAAGATATTTGAATTGACCCTCGTTTGCAGTTCTTGTCCTCTGACTTTAATCTTAGCTGAGATTTGTTTACCACTATTTTTCATCATATTTGTCTTCTCGGCATTTATCTTCATATCTAATCTGGAAGATGTTTCATCCAGGTTCTTTACTAAGGTGGCACGTTCATCTTCACTACCTGCCAGCCCATCAATGTCGTATACAAAGCAGAAGATGGTGTTGTTACGTCCTTCAATGCTGACTCTCCCACAGTAGTTTTCCAGGGCTTGTCTCATGATGCCCTTTAAGTAGATGTTGCAAGGATGGGTGACATTAGACAGCCTTGTCTTACTACAGCTGTTGTCTTCAACCATACCCCCCACAGAACCGTGAGCAATTACTGCACTGGTAGCATTGGCGTACAGCTGCTTGATGGTGTTGGTTAACGTTTCACCTATGTTGTATTTCTTCATTGTGGCCCACAATTCCTGATGCCACACTCCGTCAAAATCCTTTTTGAAATCTAAGAACACATGATAGATGTTTTGTTTTTGTTGTAAGCACGTTTCACACATAACCCTAAGATTGAATTATGTTTCTGTTGTGTTTCGTAAACTCTGAAAGCCTGCCCATTCTTCAGTGATTATTTATTTTGCTTGTGGGTTCAGTCTGTTCAAGATGATCTTCAGAATCACATTGCTATTATGGCTGACCAGACTGATAGTTCTGTAATTTTGGCACTTGTGTCATCGTTCTGTGTAGCTTACAGAAATGTACTTTTTTCTTTTGGCAAGAACCTTTAGGATAAAGTCTGCATCAAATTTTAACCCTCTGACGTAAGTGCTTATGTGTTTTATCATTCCGTTCTAACTTTCGTGTTGTGTGTCTGCTTTAAATTTAACAATATTGTACTGAGGCCATGTGTATATATTGTTAGTTCAGTACTTTTGTAATATCACATACAGTATCCAGTATCAGAACCTGCAATCGCATTGTCTGATCTAGAAATCGTATGATTTCTCCGCAATTGTTTGACTTTTCTTCCATCGATCTGTTTACATCATGCATAGACAGTATATTTTACTTCTACACGTGAAACGGTTATACCCTGTTTACAAACGTGTTGGTCATTGTTCAATCAAAAGCCTATATAGTGTGCATATAACATGGTATTTAGGGGACATAAAGATGTGTTAGGTAATATTTGGAAGAAGCTTAACACAGTTATTACCTCTTTCTAACTCTGACACGGTCACGATAAAAATGGCAGATTTGAATCATTATAAGAATATAATCCACTTGATTTAACATTTATCGTACAATAAATGACCCCTAAAAACTTAAAAATGATACTAACAGCTGTCTCGCTTGACACACAGCATTAAGAAGTTAGTGTTAGGTATGGTCAGCATGGTGACGACG
Source organism: Unio pictorum (assembly GCA_030141615.1). NCBI lineage: Eukaryota > Metazoa > Mollusca > Bivalvia > Unionida > Unionidae > Unio > Unio pictorum. The sequence goes on along the minus strand of JARLTB010000029.1, from coordinate 8,240,094 downwards.
CTGATCAGACAGGAAATTTATGAAACAAAAGGCACTGAATTCAGTGATATGCATATAAACAATATAAATAACTGTTTGACATGAAATTATGTCAGCATTATAGGACAATGGTTAACAGTCATAACTTACAGATATATCGGGTCCCAAATGGCAGCAGGGTTAAATAAAAAATCTTTATATCTGTAATTTTACTTCCTTGGTCTAAGCTCCTTGTACTCGATTGACCGATGACGAATGGATACTACTTTTGTATTGATTAGCACTTACCTATGTTTAAATTAAGTATTTCATATATTGGTTACTACATATTCTACGTATAATTTACTTCTACACTATTATAAAAGTGATACATTTTACAACCTTTTCTCTCTTAATATGAAATAAAATGTGAATCTATTTTTTTTCTTCATAATATTACTCCGCAACGCGATAAGATATTTCGAACTGATAAGAAGAACAAAAAAACCGGATGCATGCTTTTAACGAACATCAAGGAACAAAAAGAAAACGTTCTATATAACTCCTAAACCATCTATACTTAATTTGAATATTTATCCTTTCAGGTCACAATTAAAGAAAATGTCTTTTCACTGCCTCTATCAAAGCTATTAGGTGGATAGCAGGTGGCTTTCACATATTAGCTAACACTATTTCATGATCAGATACAATTTACACCAGGAGAATGGCCTGGAGAGAGCTGTTACTTTTATTAATTCAAGATAGCTATACTGGCTCAAAATAAGGCACTCGCTTTCATGTCTTTTTGTACATGTCCAGCTACCATTGTTGGACTTTGCCAATTATATGATAATAAGAATTTAATAATTTTAGATGTTTAAATGTTTACAATATATTTTCAATTTGGCACCAAATAATCAGGTGAAAATTTCAGTAACCAGTTTTTTTAAACTCTGGTCTGTAAAAGACTTATGTAACCAGTTTTTAAAACTCTGGTCTGTAAAAGACTTATGTTACATCGATAAAACACTTTCTCTACTTTTTTACAGTTGCAAATAGCATTAGCTTCATTATCAACCGATCTTGGCTGTGCGTTCTTCATGATGAATTTAGATAAAAACTACTAAGTTAATATATTGTATAGTATTAACTATAAATTAGATCAAATATTATCTTAATAGTATAGTTTTACTAATCTAGATTTATTTCCATTACAGCCCATTTTGCTTCAGAAACTTTTCAAAACATGGAAATTATATATTTTAATTGATAGGTAAAACTCTAAAAGTTAGAATAATCTTGAAATTTACACAAATGCTGATAGACAACAAACATATATGTGATGCACATTAGCTTTGGAGGCAGCACAAATAATAATAGCATGATTCTGTTTATGCCATTTCCTCTGAAATGCAGAGGCTACTATATGTCTCTCTTTTCTGTTTAAAAGGACATTCTAATATTTTATTAAATTGTAAACGTTGGTCTAGAGAGAATGCAAGATATACTCCCAGATACGAAGAAGCTTTGTGCCTTGTATTGGTTATGTACTTGTAAGGTACCCTATAATAAAGGTCTGGTGCTTATATGTTATGAACAATTCAGACTAAATGGTTTCATAAACCTTTAACAATGTAATGTGTTCACATTGTTATACCAGGTACAGTTGAGAATGAAAAAAGTCACACATGTATTCATAAAAGGAATTATATTTATAATTTATCTGCAAGCAAAGTTTTTCAACCGATCGCACTGAAGACAGTAGTGCAGTGGATATTCAATCATGTGTGTAAACACATAATAATATATATTTCTCTAAAAGGTGGTGATGATAACACACAAATTGTGCACACCTTTCAAGTAATTTGCAAACCAATTGATCTAATTGCTACACACGCTTCTACTGTTAATTTCTAAATGCCTATTTACCATACAGGATGCCTTCAGTTTGTATCATGTAAATATTAGATCTATTTTATGATGCATTTGATAAGTAGATTATAACATATTGTTCATAACATTATCAGACCCATTTGAAATTTACATTTGTTCACGATTTTACAGTTCCAAATTATTAAAGTATAGATCAACAGTCGTTTCAAATATTGTTCAATCAAGGTTCATTTAGTTTGTTTAATTACTCTTTCAGTTGACAAAAAAGTTAGCAAATTAAATTTATAGTGAATATTGAATTTCCTGTGCATATATAACTGTGTCTGCTTTGTCTTATCATAAGGATATATGAAAATTATATTAATATTATCTTAGCGTGTTGTGACATGCAGATAAATTTACAATTAAAAAATCTACAAATGTTCAGCTAAACCAAGTCCAAGTAAACAAAAATTATTCAGGAATCACAAGGCTGGTAGGAAACTGTTAGTAGCAAGCAAATGTCCCTTAGGGCAATATCAAAAGATTGACTTCCCATCATGAAAAGATTATTCAAATGTGTAATTAACCATGCTCTCCCAAGTGATGTTTGCTCTGAAATTTGAATTAGAGATGGTGCTAATAAGGATGACCCTTGTTTATTGTCAAATTGTTAGCAATGAAAGGAAAAACATGATAAGCAAAATGAAACTTGAAATAACAGTAAAATGTTACACTCCACCACGTTGCAGTTTCAAAGTATGTTACATCTACAACGTTTGTCCATTTCTAGCGTTTCAAGTACCTTTAAAGTCTCTTTCAAAACAGTTATTTAAGTACCACTGTGGGTTAGATACTAAGGTAATAAATGGTGATGTATTGTACTGTCATAATATACATCATGACCTTCATTCTTTATTTAAACAATAGGTAGGTAGGCGGTTAGATTAAATCAAGATAATACATTTAATGTCTCAGATGCAAATACATGCTGAATGCAACTGATTTACCAAATAAATGTTTGGGCATTTAAATACAATCGATGATGTTGTGAGAATCTGAATTCTGTCTTTAGTAAATTGTGGGAAGTAAAATACTAAAATGACTCAACATGAGATTCCTTGTTATTAGTTCATTATTCCGTCAATATATTTTACCCAGTAACATCTAGTCTTGCGAAAATTGGTGTAAGGATGCAGATCAGTTAGAATCCAAGCAAGCCAGCAATTCAAACATTAAAATTAAGTCAGCATGACTTCATTTTCATGTTGGTTTTGGATTATTTGCTTCAGCTGTGGGATTATTACACCCGTACTATGCTGAACTCTATTTCGCACTCACTCTGAAATTTGGCATGTGAGTTGTTTATAAATTAGTTATGACATATGGGTATACTACAGTGAAAATAGTTAAGTCTTGTCCAAAGTAAATCAATATGACCCAAGTTTAATATTTCAGAGATATGAATATTCAGCTATATGTTCATTACACCCTCAATGCCATTGACTCTATTGCACCTGCACACACAATTTGGTATCAGCTCAAGTAATACAGAGGATAACTTCACCATGCCTAGACTATGTCACTGTTGACTTGTTTGCATGCTTTTTAAATGATTGTCTTTTTTAGCTGTCTGGTAAATACCTTAGGCCCTCTTTTATCTATACGGTGAACATTAGTATATAATATAATACAATCGACTATCACACATTAGAGTATTTTGAACCATATTTGCTACATGCTTGATATAATTATTTACTGTAACTAGCATTTATGAAATGTGAAGGATGTAAATATCACAGAGTGAGTAATTCAGTCATATTAAAACAGGTTACTACAAATGTTGTTCAAGTCTGAATGATGTTTCTATGTTCAGACATTTGCTGACATGTTAGTTTTTTAAACCATTTGTTGCTAAATGCTTTGTGTCTGCATCCATTTTACAAATGAGTTTAGCCTAAATAGTGTGTACCATGATTAGACCATGCTATATTAATACATCTAAATCTATATTATAGAGCAGTATAAACCTTTCCTTTATGACTTTAATGGGTGTAGCAAAGTGTGTATCACATGATATTTTGCCTTGATGATGCTGATGTCACCCAGCACTCTGTCCTATGTAATCTATATTGGAACATTTACTGTAAATATTTCCACAAGCATTTAGGTTAACAATGCATACTTGTGAAAACAATATTTAGCAAACTGATTACGATTTCATCGTTGTCTTACGTTTTAACTTTTCCTGTGTAATTTTGTATAATGATTTCAATTTTACCCCAATGTTATACTTTTTATCCAACTGTGTTAAAATGTGTTTTTATTTAACATTTTGGTTCGTACCAAAACACACCAACTAAACTAAGGAATAGCTTTTATATGTTCACTTTTGTTGATATGAGTTTTCATTCACATAGTCTAATACATTTTGTTGAGAATATCACTTATGTAGCTACATAATTGAATTATATCTACTGATAAGCACACATACTAATGAATAATTATTAACTTCATAAATTACTTTCATTAATTGATCAATAAAGTTTAATTCACAATGTCAATATGCAGAAAAAAATGTAAATATCATGGAAGCCATAAAAGCAACAAATGAATTCGACATTCAAATATTTCATATAAATCCTTTCTCTCATTTCAACGTAATTAATATTTAATTACTAATTATAACGGTGATTATTTACTACCTAATTTGATTTTTCTTTGTTTGTTTCGCAGTCATATCGCAACGATGTATGCAATAATGCAGTTTATAGTGATGTTTAGCACTGGAACATCATGCCACAGACATGTAGCTTGTTGTCCCACCCAGTCACATTATTCGGACACCAGGCCGACCAGGAGCTATCACTTCTTTTTAAAGGTGCACATGTACAGTAAGGCCAAGCTGTATACTCTATAATCCATATTGCACCCATACATCAGACAAACAAAATAAAGGGAATATAAGGTTCTTTGAAAAATGCCTTAGATATTAAAGGTCTTTTTAAAACACTACAACCAGTGTGAAAACTTGGGGAAATTCTTTTTCTTTAACATTTTTAACTCTATGCAAAATATCAAGCTGTAGACCGCCATCTAAGGGAGATTGTGGAGAGGTATCTGTTGGTTGAATGACCTTTAACGTCTTGTGTTTTTTGTTTATTTCAGAAATCATCTTTGCTTTTCCAGTTTGTTTCTCTCTCTCTCTCTCTCTCTCTCTCTCTCTCTCTCTCTCTCTTTCTCTCTGTCTCTCTCTGTCTCTCTCTCTCTCTCTCTCTCTCTCTCTCTCTTCTGCTGAGAGAACCGTCTTTTTATATGTAAGCGAACACTTACAAATGTTCGTTAATAATGTTGAATATGAATATTTTGGCAAATAATATAAGTACTGTACTTATCAAAGTCAAATATCAAGAATATTAAAATAAAGACAGTAGATGACTCATTGAGATATACCTCTATGAATTGACATGTGTGGGGGACCCAGATAAAATTAGCGATCAATGGAATTATCTAAAGAAAAGAAGGTATACTCAATATCTCTATTACAAGATACACATTTTATTAAATGACAGGAGACTTATATTATATCATCTTGAGGTTACACATGTATCATTTATTTTGCATTCAAATTCAAGGGAAGTATCTAATGTATTGAATAAAAACTTTAAGTTTCTATATTCTATTTTTAGAAACATGAATAACACTTAAATTCTATTTAATCATTTGCAATTGGTTCTCATTCACATATGATAAGATTTGTTAACCCAGTCATCAACATAATCATTCAAAGGAATATTATGTTTTACCCAATTCAGGTTAAGATTAATGGGCTACTTAATATTTTAATTGGTAACATGTTGCACAGTTGATGTTTGGAAGAATGAAATGATTTTTGATACCATATAGTTCTGCATAAAGGGGACATAATCATTGTCACATAAGTTCCCTTGATACGTGACACTGTCAGACACACCCACCAAACTTTTCTGTACACACAAGTTTAGAACATTAATATAAAACAACAGTACATAATGCACTAATAATGGTTAAACAATTTAACACTAATCGTGCTATAAAATATTATAATCATATTTAATTTGACAGTTTAGCGACCTTAACGTAAACAAAAGGTATTCATTAATGATTTATATATAAGCCGTATAGGCTATAGATTCTTTTTTGTTTGTCTCTGTATCGTGCTTCACATATTATCTAAATGTTGTCATTCCCAATATCTGGCCATGCAGGCATCATCAATCAAAATAAATGTATGCATCTTTGCTAGTACCAGATCCTTTCAATAAATACTGTCATTGTAACCTACATTTCATATGACCACTTAGGTTTTTACACCATGTATAGATATAATGATGGGTTACTGAATGTATTTCTACGTGATAATTATTATTTACAATGGCTGCTGGAGACAAAAGATTTGATTTTCAAATCATTTCTATTCACATTTTTGATTTGATTAAGGGTTGTATAACTGATGTATATGCATCCACCAGTAATATTTTAAAGAGTTATTTCAAGAGATCTAAAATATCCATGATTTTAGTTTTGTTGGATGACAAGTTGGTGTTCATTATACACAAGTTTTACATGTGTCATAATGACCCAAAGTAGTAATGAAATCTCCCCCCCCCCACGAAACATTTCCTGGGTAAAGAATTGGCTAGGATATTTTGATCCTGCCGGGCCAGCAAAATCTTTTCTTCTTCATCTGAATGTTTTTTTCCTGAGGAAAGAATTGGTATGTTGATTTTTTCCCCTGCAAAAAATCCATAAAAATGGATACCTATTGTACGAATGTAATAAGAATCGATTCCCTCCTGCAAATGAACATTTGTTTCTAAAACAACCATATTAAATTACATTTTAATGATAGAACCAACCATATTAAAAGGTGATCAGGTTGGTTTATATTTTTCTATTATTTTGTTTATATTTTATATATAATCAGAATATAAAATGAGGAAATATAACTACCAGGTATTTTAAGTGTCTCGTGGAAGAAATATGATTGTCAGCAAATATTGTATTGTAAATTTAATTATTCTCTATCTTTCACTCTCTTTTTTTCTCTTAATTTGTCTGTCTTTCTCTTTCATTCGTTTTCTAAATTTACCCTTTTCCTTCTCTTTGTTTTTATTTCCACTTGTTACCTGTCTTTTTTATTTGTCTCTGCTCATTGTCTTCTTTCCTCCCCCTCTCTCTTCCTCTTTCTGTTATTTTCTCTCCCTTCTCTTTTCCTCCCTATTACCCTCTTTTCCTGTATTTGCCTCTGTCTTCTCCACCCTCTCTCTCTGTGTCTCTCTCTCTATCCTCTCTTTCTTTCTATCAGTCTTCACCTCTCGCTTCCGCTCTATTTATTCCCTACATAAAACTGCCTCTTTTCGCTTGCCTTCTTAGTCTTTATGCATCTCTTTAAACATTTTCTCTTTTACGTATCTCTTCTGGCATATCTCTTCTTCTCTCTCTCTCTATCATCTATGTATTTATCTTTCATTTCTTCCTCTCATTCCCTTTCTCTTTTTCTGTCTTCCGCTTGTGCTCTCCTCAATTTCTCTCTTTTGTCTTTCTCTTCTATGTCTTTTGCTCTTTTCCTATATTTGTCTTTTTCTACTGCTTCCTCTCTACCTCTTCTCACCTATGTCATGCTCTCCAAATTGTATGAGGTGATGGTACATTTAACTGTATGTTCTGAGTTGTGAACTTTGCAATTTCATAAAGTAAAGACAGCTACAAACGTTTCTGAAATAGTATTGTCATGCATTTGTCTCCACATTGGTTAGTAAAATATGAGCAATTACATGAACCACAACAACAATATAAATAAGTATTTACAGGACAGTAATATGGATTCAAATATGGTGTGGACAAAACATGCCACGATTATGAGTGCAACATCATTGTTGTCTATTGACATTTACGTGAATAGTATCAGTGGATTCAATTACAATGGAGTTATTAAGATACCCAATATATTTTTCTTGGATAATTTCAATCCTTCTAGAATGTATTTGGAAAACGTTGCAAATGACCATATGTGTGTCTGTGTAATTTGGACTTTTCATTACTGCTGTGTCTGGAGTGCAGCAGTTTATAGTGCTGTCCAGCACTGATGCATCACCATACGTATCATCATGTCCCACCCAGTCACATTATCAATACACCAGGCCGACCAGTCGTAACAGTAACCTCTTATATTGAGCACCACTTGAGGCAGATACTAGAATCATTTTTATACGTCATTGGTATGACGCAGCTGGGGTTTGACCCAAACCCTTCCATATCACAGGTGGATGCTCTAAACACTTAGATCATCATATTGTTCCCCATTTCAATGTAGTGTTTGTTTGCTAAGACGAATCAGGAAGAATCTTTGTAAGTTGTGTCTTATACCTTGTATGTGACTTGAAATGATATTTGTCCAATATTGTAACCTCTATTAATGTAAAAGTTAATTTTATTTTAAGGAAACCACTTGTGAGATTTTGTAAAGTGAACCGAAACCACTTGTGAGATTTTGTAAAGTGAACCATGACCTGCATTATATTTCAGATGTGGGCCTTAAGCAGATTAGGAAAGAGTCCATTAAGGAAAAGAAACACATTGCTGTTGTTTGAAATAATCTTCTAGTTGATCAAGTCACTCCACACCAACCCCGATTTATTTTATGACCTGTTACATGTACGGTATTTCCTTAAGTTTAATACCAAAGAGACAATTCATAGTAAGGAAATAATTGGTTGTACAGTGTGGTGAATGAATCAGTTAACTGATTCTTCCTCCCCCCAATTTTTAAGGGATCCATTATGTTTTGGAATTTAACTTGCATGTTTTAAGTGTGCTACCAAAGGGCACATTCATGAAAAGAAATTACTTCGTTGAAGGGGGAAAAAATTGTAAGCAGACTCATTACGTATATACATATGGCAGTCAGTTTATTTCCAAACAGTCCATTATTGAAAAGAAACTAATTATTTGAGGTGAGGAGGCAAATAAATAGAGGGGAACCTAATGTGTTGCAAGCGAAGGGAAACAAATAAGTAAGGGGTTGGCATGGAAGAACTGACTGTTACACTGTCTATTAAAACTGCCAGTTAAGAAAAGGAAAGTGGAATAAGCTAACAAGTTTTATAGATTGATGTTGAATTATAATAAGGGAAAGAGGTTTGAAAAATGATTTGTACAAGATAATTCCTGCACATTACGCGATCAGCACTTTGACTTAGTTATCTTCAGTATTATACAATTTGTTTTACAATACTCAGTATCTTGTATCAAGCAATACATCATCCAACAAATCATCACTGATAATCCAATGTACATGCTTTCAACAGTTCCAGTTCATCCCAATTATTTTCAAAAGCCAAATTAATAGGCCATGTGATTACCATTAAAAATACAGTTTAACTGGAATTGGGATTAGATTTTTCCATGGCAGAAAATATTCAAAATGACAATATGTATCCTCACATGCTTTAATGAGAAAATTATATTATGTGATTTGTTGACTAGTTACATATGAATCAGTTGTAATGTCTGCTGAAAACGTTTTCAAACCATAATGTAATAACGATAAATGCTGGATAAGCATTTACAGCCCTATCCAAATGAACTATTCCAAATTCAGATACAATATATGAAACAGATACACGATATGAAAATGAAATTAGCACAACACTAATTTTGAACCAGTGTTGACTCACAGGTCATTTTGTAATAAGTCATTATTTCCAGTAAATTAAGAAAACACTTGATTAAAATTATATCGATGGGAAAATATGAAAACATTGTTATTTTGATTTGGTTTTCACTTCAGATTCCAAGCATTCATGAGTATTTGTCAGTGGAGGAGATTAAAACTTTGCCTTTTTTGTGGAGGGTATGACAGTGTAGGGAGGTAAGATTTTATTTTTTGTGTTTTAAAATACATTTGTTATGTATAGTTAAATTGAAGGACATATTTTATTTGTTTTTCTTGAAACATATTGTTACAATTTTAGTAATTATCATTTCCTGACATTCTAAATAAAAATATTGATTACTAGATTCAGTAAATAACCCGTTGGCTTTAAATAGTCACATCATAGGCTGTAGACATTTACTATTGATGGACATGACAGAAATGGTAAGCCATGATAAGGGAGCATGACACCAAAATATACTCAAAAGGAATCAATACATGTCATTGACCTATTAAAGTTATTGTTATGTATTAAACTTGATTTAAATAAACCCATGATTGATTAATGTAAATGAAAAAATGTAAATTCATTATCTTGTAGTGCTTTTAAGGTGAGTTGAGGGTTTTCTTATATCTAAGAGAAGTTCAAACATATGACAGAAATATCTGGTATGTTAAAGAATGTAATTCACTATTTTTCATTTATATATTTTATTCGTATTGCTTTAAATGTATACATTATTGTATAGAAAACTAAAGTGAAAAGGAAGAATGAGGCAGAACAAAAAAACAAGCCAAAGAACTAAAGTTGAGAAATGGAACCAAAATATCACTTGAGTAATTTAGATATTCACCAGTTGAAATATACATAGCAGCATATGGATATATATCCTTCTCATAACGATATGAATCAATAGATTTTTTAAGTTGATTAACATCATTCCTTACAAACAACACCATCAACAACAACAGCAGTTACCATAATCACCCTTATTTTATATGAATGACACTAAATTTAAAATGGTTATTTGAAATCTTATAAAATAGTCAATGTTACAAAGTATTTATGTGTTTATTATACATACTTAGTTTCCATATAAGATTTTCATCAAGAAACGTTCTTTTCAGTTGTTTATTAGAAACAACGAGTTACTGACCTGCAAATTAATACAGATACTTCCTAAAATTCAAGATAGGACATCTGGTTGCTTTAAATTTCAAGTAGAGCTACCGATATGATTGGGAAGTAGCTAACTTCAATACCAAATTGTAATGTCATTCTGCGACACCATTGTTTTCATGAGCTTATGTTCTCCTGTAAGATTATTAAGTGCTAAGGAATATTAAACTTGAAAAATACTGGTGGTATGATGTTATCATATAGTCGTTATTGACTATTCATTTCAGATTCCAACAATATATTAAAGTAACATTACTCCACAAGGCATAATACTGTATTAAAGGTTAATTTGTTAGTAAATTCATTTTTCTCAGTCCCAGTGAGAAAGAAGAAAATGTTTTGTCATTTATGATTTTCTTTGTAGGTAATCTCTCTAAAAAGTATTGGGCTGGTGGAGTAAAATCTGGTGCAGTCTACATGGGACTAATTGAGGGTCAAGATAAAATTTACTGCAAAAAGCCATTATGGAAACTTGAGATTGTAAATTTGAAATTTCAGTTTGCTGATTGTTGATAAACAAGATTAAATATGAAAGATATCCAGAAAATCTTTGAAATTTATTAGAACACCAAGTATGAACTAGAGATAGTGAACAACTAAATATATTATATGGAAGAGGCCCATGAACAAATAAAGAAAGAAATTGCACTATACATTCAAGGTTAAGCACATGTATGAATTACTGAACCACTCTAAAAAGATTCATTTGTTGATATGTTAAGGAATACCTGCTTCCTTACTGCATACTGCCTGCTAGTAGTTTTACTCTGGGAGCACTGGATTTGACTGGTAGTAATAGTTCTCCTAAAGTATTATAATTGGGTGATTATTATTATAGAAACATATTATGCTATACTACAACTTATTGGTTTTTAATGGTAAAACAGCATCTCTATAGCCATTAGGTCTCATCAGTTATTTTTAATTGTAATATAAGACATGTCTTTGAGAGTGTGTAGAAATTTATACTTTTAACCACTTGCCATTAAATTAATAAAGATGAACCTCCGACAATCTTTGAAATGGAATGTTGTATGCTGTTAATATATGGAATTTTTCTTGTTAAAACTATGTTAAGATTTAAATATGTTACAAAATATCATAATATAGAAGCGAAGTTTTACATAATTATTAACATTGTACATTTGAGCTTGAAACAAAAAACCCATTTTGTTTGTGTTTACTGTTATATTTAAAGCTTTAGACACTTCTCTTATGCGATGTCAGAGCAGAATTAAAATAACATGGATTACCATGGTACATACATGATAATATGCTTATTATTACTCTATCGGACTTAAATACCATCATCGAACACGTGCCTCCTATCCCTTTCAAACCTTTCATGAAATATTCAAATAAAGACATAATATCAATTGAAAGCTTTTCCTTCATTAATTTACATTCTTTTCGCATAGATTTGTTGATTGAACAGATTATACATTTTAGCTGTAATTTATGTATGTGATGCAAAGGTTTATGCTTTTCTGAAGGCCAAAGCTTATTAACCCCTAGAGTTTTCTGCTGTTTCCGCAAGAAATGCTTTACTTTTGTTTAGTGGTTGCTCTCCACCATGACCATTGTTGAGGAGAAAATCCTGCCCTATTATGTTTTTGTTTGCTATATATTGAATACATTTTTAAATTTTTTTATTTTCTTATTGATTTTGTGTACAAATTTTTTAAAATTTTTGTTTGAGATTGGTGGATTAGATATATATATTTTTTTAAAAATGCGAGTAGGAAACACGTTTTGGGGACTATTTCTGAATACATCCTAATACATTGACTTGCAAACAGTATTCCATTAGACAAAGGATAGTTATGCTGTGGCTAGTTTGCTGGTGCATGAGCAGAAGGTGAAAAGTTGGGGTTTCTTGTGCTTAACAGACCCATTTTCGTATGGAAAAGACTATTCAAAATATCCACCTTATCCTACTTTTTACACAGGCCCACCTGTCTGTGTGCGCTTTAGACCGGTCTGTCGTAGATCTGAAGCCAAAAAGTCTAAGATTTAGACACAAATTTGCTTTCCGACCATGGGAGAATTTTAGGTGAAAAAAAAGGATTCAAAATCTTAGGATTCGCCTTCTGTTTTGTAGTGCAACTAAAATTTCCAGATTATTTGGTATAATTGTAGAGCAAAATCTGTCTACTGTTTTATAATAAAACCACTTTTACAGACCTTGGAAGAATGCTAATTCCTCATGGCCTGTAAACTCATCGCTAGAGGTTAATGTGTTAACTTGTTTCCTATAAAGATTTATATGTACAGAAAACACACTGGTCAAGTGTATTGAATTGTAAAGTTGCAGAAGTTATGTCATGACATCATTTTTAAGCAAAACTTTACAAAGCACTACCTGAAATAATACAATTTCAGAAAGTACATTGATAATAATTATATCTAAATGCTATGTGGATGATTAATGGATTGAATGTTAATGGTGCACCAACACTTTTAGGCTATTTAGTGCTATACAATCTGTTATATGAATAAACGTTAAAAAGAGTAAACGTTTAAATATCAACCAGTGATATAAAAAAGAAAAACGTTTAAGGTAAAATGGTAAGATGGTAACAGTACAAATAAGAGCTTCCTGATCAACGGGGGATGTAAAAGGTGTATGTTAATGAATACAGATGATAAGATGTTGAAAATAAGGTATTTACATTACATAAACATGCTCTAGGCATTATCATAAAAAATATGGATATTTAATAGCAATGTGGGATTATGATTTTGATTTTATTCATTTCCTCTGGATTACAGCTCAGAAAATGTCTATTCACTAGAGAGTATTTTGATTACACATTTATTAATAGTAATGTTGGCACACATTAGAATGGAATGGTGGTGGATGGAGGTAAAATAGATAATTAACCTAATGATTTTATATACAAATACTAACCTTATATGAATCACTGGGATGGTTTGGTATTCTCCCATTCATTAGATTTGAATGTCACACGGTAAATTTGATGCTCAAGTATATACATTTTGAAATTGAATAAAACATTAGGAGTCAAACACAAGGATCAAATATGCTCTGTATAGATGGCCTTATATATTGATAAGTGTAATTTGCAAGCAGAAGAGAAAATCATGACACAAGAGAATGAGAGAGGGGGTAATGTGAGAAGAAGGCAGCAGATAGAGAAAGAAAATAAATAAAGGTTGGCCATATATATAGATAAGTAGATGGATAGGCTGAAGGATTCATAATAGATAAAAAAAAACAAAGCACATTGCAAGATTGCAATAAACTGAGATGTATATGCAATACATCTAATCAGAGACAGTTGTTGAAATTAGGCAGTTGAGATTGTACACAAGTCTTATTAAGTGTGATTGATTAGTTCAGTGATGGGAAAATAAACATGTTTCGATAATCACGGTCACAGTACACAAGGAGCCATGAGAGAATAACAGTGGTCACTGATCAGGTAGTCAAAATCTGCAGGCAAACTTAACAGAAAATTGGGAATGGAAAGGATGTGGATTATAAGCAAGTGGTCACTAAACCAGGTTTAGAAAATGAAATGAGCAATTTGTACTAAAGTGTTAGACTTAGAGACATATGTAACAGGACGAAGCTATTTATTCAAGAACAAGATAACTGAATCTATCTTTTTCGGGCAGTTCCAAATATTCTGGAGAATGAAAATTCAAACGGTTGCAACAAGATTGTTCTTGGAGATTTCAACTTTCATTTTGACTCTCCTAGAAACCAATACACACCATAACGCCTTGATTGCATTCTTATATTAAACATTAAATTGTCAATTAAATAACACTCCGATAAACATAGTTATATGTTAGACTGAATTCTTCACACACAATGTTGATCATATTTTACGGTACACTCTTGTATCCCATACACTTTCATCAGATCATCTGCTTAGATTCAATACTGCATTCACTAACTGATGTTAGTAAAACGTCTCTATCATCCGGGGAATTCCCATCGTTTTTAAAAACTGCCATTGTAAAGCATCTGCCGAAGAAACACTCAAACCGTAACGATTTAAAGAACTACTGTACAGTTTGTAATCTCCAGATCATAATAAAAAAATCTTAGATAAACAAAGTACTAACACAACTTGTATCACATCTGATTCCGAACAGTCTTTTTATCAATGGACAGTCTGCATATCGCCCTTGCCATAGTAGTGAAACTACATTTCTGAAAGTAGTGATACTCACTGCTTTACTATTTCCACGACATGCTTTAAGAGGTAATTAGATAAATACGACTACATTTTGTTATTATCTATATTGGCGGATTTCAAAATAATAATAATACTCCAAGTTAAAACGAGCGCTAACAATATTAATTAAATTAAAGAATATTATATCGTTAGGTATCCTTTAGTCTACCAATGGGGGTTCATGTTTCTGAACATGTAGTCTTTTGGGACAATTAAGGTAATCATTGCATATAGCGAGACTAAAGAAACAGATCATAAATCATTATAGGGTTAAAAAGACAACATACATGAATAGTTTTCAATATGTTTATACTCTCACATTATATATCCATCATAATTATTTGTACTGTGCTTGCAATAAGTATACCAAATTACATAAAACGAATTATTTTTATTAATATTGACAACTGGTTGATATAGACACTGGATTTACAAGGACGGGCTTATTATATATAATTCTTATAGCCAGTTGAATGAATGAAGAGAGGCAACTCAAATGTATTTACAATCTTACCGTTAAAAAACCAATCTCACATTTTTCGTCGGGTGCTAATACTGGAAATACCGCAACAATTGTTTTGAAAAGGCTATATTGTTTTAAATAGACCGGCTTTTCTGACAATGAACAGTTTTAGGACATAATCTTAACAACTGAGTAACGTCAGAGATTTAAGAGACAGAACATGAAGTGTTAAAGGGTAAAAACAGACAACATGAAGCTGGACTTTTATAAAACGTTTAGCTGATTTTTTATTCATCAATATTCCTTGTTCTGATTACAAAACGTAAAGAAAACTTTTTCGACTACATGCTTTAAGAGGTAATTGGATTAATATGACTACATTTAGTTATTATCTAGATAGGTGAAATTTTTAAGAAAAACAAACAATACAATAATACTACCATACATACAATTTAAATCGCTGTTCGTCGGGTGCTAATGCTGGAAATACCGCAAACAATTGTTTTGAAAATGCTATCAAAAGAAGGGAAATTAACAACCCCATATTATTATTATTCCGTAAATATAATTAAAAATTACCATTCGAATCGAGTTTCATAAATATGATATATAGTACAAAAACTATCACAGTATATATATATATATATATATATATATATATATATATATATATATATATATATATATATATATATATATATATATATATATATATACATATATTATTTAAAATAGACCGGCTTGTCTGACAATTAACAGTTTTAGGACATAATCTTAACTGATTAAACTGATTAACTCATAGATATAAGAGACAGAACATGAAGTGTTATAGGGTAAAACAGACAACATGAAGCTGGACCTTCATAAAACGTTTAGCTGATTTGTTATTCATCAATATTACTTGTTCTCTGATTAAAAAACGTAAAGAGAACTTTTCCACTGCATTCTTTAAGAGGTAATTGGATTAATATGACTACATTTAGTTATTATCTAGATAGGCGGATTTTTAAACAAAGAAACAATAATACTCCAATGCATACAATTTAAAGGCATACAACCTAAGATTTTCGACTTTTGTCCTCGCAAATACATGATACTATGAAACGTATAGTAGAAATAAAGAGTAATTAGAGGTCAATCAGTTTCAAAAAATGTACAACTGTTAGTTTAATAAATGAATATATAACGATTTTCTGTACGGATTGCTTATTAATTATGCATAAGCGAATTTACCGATATTCTCCGAAGCAGCAGTTTCACGAGACGCGAGTCAACAAATATGGAAGTAAGGTAAGCATCTGTTGATGTAATTATTGCCTTATTCTTCGTATTTCTTTGTCTGTCCTTCTTAGTTCTTCATTGTCACCCACAATATATGTATTGCTTATAGAGTTCTCATTATATATGATAAATTAAAAGAAGTAGACAAAAAAGTCAACATGATGGGAATTTATGACACTAAGAGGTTCCTTTAAGGGGCCATTCTTGAAAGTGTTTGTGAGATTGTGTTACGTTGTAAGATAAACCAACTAAAATATGATAATTTGTATCATTGGAATCATAACGGCTATTAAAAGGTCTGGCTAAAGTTGCGTCTTAGGCTCAGAATAAAGTTGATTTTCTTGTGCATTTGCATTACTACAGTACGCTCATGTATCCGATAGTCGATGTGATTTGCACATTTATTTACACGTTTGCTTCATTGCATAACACAAAAATTAATATTTTCCCACATAATATTTAATGCATTTATTTTATTTGGAATTTGTTTTACTGACATTTTTTAAAATATTTCTGCAGGACTTCGACCTGGTTGTTTTAGATGAAGTCGTGCTCCTTGTTGCACAGAGGAATATGCAAGATGACCTGGCAGCAGAAAAAGTTAGTGTTTACAACCGGAGGAAAATGCATATTGCTAATAGGCAGTTTTTTTAATGGACTTAAGGGATACCTATGTACTGGCAACAGACATGTCATTCCAAGCTATTGTGTATGGCGTATAATGGATATCTAATTTTGGCCAGTACCATGGCTTTACTCAAGGAAGACTTGGGTGATCTTTCCAATGATATGATGTGTGAATATTATAATTTATTTTGATTTTAAGTTGTATAAAGCATTTCTTTTGTAGTATGCAATTTTTATTTTGCATGAACAAGTTTTGTTAAACATTTGTTTTAGCTACCTACCCACTAAAAACTGATTATATATATTGCTATGTTTTGAAAGCAACTGTCTGGAGACTATTTATTAAAAACATAGGATGAATTGAAGTTGACTAGCATTGTATTGGTATGCAAAGGATGTAAAGAACAAACGTACACCGGTGAAGATGATTTTAATCGAGCATATACAGAAACACATTAAGCTAAATGATAAATAACACATATTCATATTGAGATGAGAAAGCAAAACTTGTTGCAGTGTTTCATGAATACAGATTGGCTTGTAAATATCAACAGAACCACAAACACTAAGAGACTATTCTATCCAGCTACTGCTCATTATTTTCAATTACATGTAAAACATAATGGCTCGGGAAACAGAATAAGGTTTTTAAGACTAAAATACTAGTTCATCAAAAGCAACCTTGAATGCTTATATTACATATGTGCATCATCAGACTTCTTATTACAACTAAATCAAATATACTTGACACCAATTAAAAGCATCCAATTTTCAGTTTTTTAAAATGTGTTCATTTACCATAGAAATAATTATGCCCTTTATATGAATACCAGATTAATGTACACAACTGCATACTTGTAAAACTAACTGTTATATATTATGAAATGTACTAAACTTATATAAGTACAAATGTGCATGTACAGACATAACTTTAATTCAAGAGTACAGTCAAGCAACAAACAACTGAAGGATATCATCTAAGAATAATTCTGGCATTTATAGAGGTTTTCCGTGTTATTTATGTTGGGTGGGGTGGTCCCACTATTATTTAAATTATTACAAAAGCCCCCAGTCAATGGTGCCGACAGTTAAATTAATGAATACACAAAATGTGAAAGTCAAATAAACAATAATTTTAATATATCATTAAAAAACAGTCATCTCTCAAATGAGATTCAAATTAAAACCCTATCACTCGTTTTTAAACAATCGACCAAGTTATGGCCTATTTTATCATCTTATTAGTGTACTAGATTATCCTCCTGTCCTGTGTTCCTACTCATCTGTACGATCTTTATCTGGACTGGTAGTACAAGTCCCTACAGTCCGCATAACTTCTGCGTCCGTTCTTCCTTTTTCTTGTCTCCCAGAGACTTTTATATGAGAAACTAGTGTATCAATACTATAAAAGATTGATTACAGACATCACATTCCAAAATACTAGACAGTTTAATAGAAATTACATTGATGGTTTAGTATCCTGTGCTATGTTTCTATGCTTTTGACACACGTGATTACCATTTACTCAATTCTAAACTTTAAGACATCACCTAAACAAACTACTGTAGAGAAACAAATATTGAAAAAAAGCCCACCCCCACCCCCATGTATGTTTCCTATTGCATTTCTTTTAAAATTAGGGTAGCAAGGTACTCACACACACATAATATATAATGCATATATATATATATATATATATATATATATATATATATATATACGAAACTTTACATGCCTGTTTCTACAGGAATTAAACCTTTAAATGTATTATGTTACAACTAGTTAATAGTTGGCTTAATAGCCTCTAAATACTAATATAAAATATCCGGGATATAATGTGAGCGTACATAAATTTACATACAAAAACAGATGTGTCGCTTTGGTTCGTTGATTTCTAAGTCAATACAGACGTTTTACAGCATCCGCAACAAGTTGAAAGAAACTAGTTGTAACATAATAAATTTAAAGGTTTAATTCCTGTAGAAACATGCATGTAAAGTTTTGTAAACACGGTTTTTGTATTTTATTTGTCTGTCTTGTCTATGTTCTGTATTTGCCTTTGATAAAGACTCATTAAGAGTCAAAAGCGCTCAGGCTAGAGAGATACTAGTTTTGCACTGTTGCTTGTCAGTTTTTTGCATTTATCTTAATCAATCCCTGACACACTTGATCCCTTGTTGGATCCAATTGCATTTGAAAGGACTGTTATATGCCATATGATTTGTATTCTGTATATATATATATATATATATATATATATATATATATATATATATATATATATATATATATATATATATATATATATATATATACTGAATAGTAGATATAATGTACGAAGTACAATGCAAAACTGGCTCAGATATGCATATCAAATATCAAATTCAGGAATGCAGGGGTCATGCTGCCAGGTGAAGAGACTTTGCCCTCTTGAAGTTTCAGACGTAAAATGGCTGGTTGTACCTTATACCTTCCTTGATGTACCCATTACGTTCTGGCAATGTTGTAACCCAATGCAAATTGTATGTATGCATTGTTGATACCAATTAGCCTACACAGACAAACAAACTCTCACACATTCACAGGGTTGTTTTAATTGCTAACTGACCATTAACCCTGTTTGCAGTAATATGTCACTGCTCGAATTCATGAAATTTGGCCTACTGTACAGTGATGAAAATATACCAAATTCTGTTTCAAAATTATAACAGTGTGCGTGATTTTGATTTTTAACATACCTTGAACAATTTTTCAGTCATATTGCTATGATGTTTGCAGTGTGGCAGTTTATAGTGATGTCTAGCACTGAGGCATAATGCCTCAGACATGTAGCATGATATCCCACCCAGTTACATTATCCTGACAGTAGGATGACCAGTCCATACACTAACCTCTTAATGCTGAGCACCAAATGAGGCAGCTGTTATTACCATGATTATGTCATTGGTATGACTTGGCCAGGGATCAAGGCCTATATAACCTTTTGCATATGCGGTGGATGCTCTGACACCTAGGCCACTGAAACTGTCAACACCTGTATGTAAATAGTATTTTGTTAACAAATATAATCGGTGAAGATCATTTCTAATTTGTTTCTTTTTTTATTAAACAAAACCCCAGAAATTAACAGCATTGAAACTGTATGTGGACCTGTAATGGCAGACATCGCTGCACCTGTAATAAACCACTTAATTACATTGTATTCTTAAAAATTGGGCAAATGAATTCAGCAAAATATATAATTTAATTCAAACAAAGTCTAAATATTTTCTGTTAGAAGATTTAGCCTAAATATTTAATAATGTAGTCATAAATATGGAACAGAACTATGTTGTGGAATTCGAAACAATGTTGTTAAGCTCAATGCTGTTTTCTGATCTAATTCATTTTCATGAAAAACACACACATATATATATATATATATATATATATATATATATATATATATATATATATATATATATATATAATTATATATAGTAGTGAAACAAAAACTCTTCTAAGCAATGCATATCGTTGCAATCAGTATTTAGGCAAATAATAAAACCATTCGTATGCAGTCCTAATATTGGATGTTTGTAATAAATCTAAAAAGTGTGTAGCTAAATTAAGATGCACTCACATGGCACAACACATGTTCTTTGATGGGTTTTGTTGGAAAAAAGGATCCAGTTCAGTTACATATCAATTTGTCATTGTGTTGTCTATTGATAGGTACATTTACGTTTAGCTGGAGCAATGAAATCAAGATGAAGAGTATGGTTTGAAGTCATTTTCTCCAATGTACATTTTTTCTTCTTCAAAGAATGCTTGAAATCTTTCTGACTGCAATTTTACACAAAACATTTAGAAAATAAATACTTTTATGGAATTACATGATTTTAATCTTGTTACTCCTATAAGACTAAATGAATTACAATGTATAGTTTCTGCTGTGCTTTCTTTTAAATACATCAAATGGCCAAATACACTGCATTTACCTCAATCTAAACGTAGATATAAGACAAGTATAGATGCAATGGGTATGAAAAGTTTGTTCAAATGCATGTTTTTAAAAGCTTTAAAAACATAATCAACAGTGGTCTGAAGATAAACTGCTACTTGGAAATCAAGCAGATGCTGGACTTTGGTTCATGGTAGTCACTTCAAGAAAGACTTAGTCAAAGTCTATATGGGTCTATTGTTGGGATCATGTTTTAATAAATAATCACTAGAATAGTCTCTCCATAACAATTTGATATCAATAGGTGTTACCTGACTAAAAGGCCAAAATCATTTTAACTTAAAATGAGATTTCTGCTTTGTAACAATCTCTTCTGTAGGCGGTGATGGTGTTGGAGCAAGTACATCAGATATCCACCTAGGATCATTTATGTCCAAAACAACTGGCTGGTTCATGCCAACTCTATCAACTAACCTCATTATCAATATTCTCATAATTATTTCCATAATATACAGGTACTGTTGATCAGCTTTGTTTGGGTTTGCAGACTATCTCACAGATTTTTGTTGAATGAACTCTGGTATCTGACAAAAAAATGCAAACATTTTCACTGACAATGTCATTTTATATTTTTTAATTCCTAAAAGTCCAAATAAAAACTGTATACAATTACATGTAACAAATCATTTTGCTACAGATGAAAATGTCAAAATAGCAAATCTATATCTTACCCATATATCATAAAAATGTTTAGATTATTTACAGAATTTTCCAATTACATTAGACTAATTCTAAACAAAATTGGTTTATGAAATTTATTTTAAAAAATATTTCTTCTGTAAAAGATTAAATTGTACCACAAACAGATGGTTTATGAACTTTCAGGTAAAGCATTAATATTTTAACAAATTTGAATTATTACATTAACAAACAAGAATAAAGTTTATTACATTATTGTTACATCTGTGTTTACAATCACATCTCTGTAAATATGATTGTTTTGATCAAGAGTCCTAGCTCTGAAAGCTGATGTCTTATATGAATGTCTTTTGAAGGCATACAATAAAATCAAACTTCTGAAAAATTTTCAGTTCTGCTGTACTTCTGAAACAAAGTAAAATGACTAAATAAATATATTAATTCAGATGCAGAGAACTATTTAAAGTATATAAATCCCCATAAATCTGTTCTAATGAAAATGACAATGTACAGTAGCATTATACAGGTAGAGAATAATCAAATCATTCCATCCCTACAATTGTTTTTTCCTTGTCACTTGAAATGGGGGTAGGGAATGCATTTGTGTGCTACTTTTGAATACATTGAAATACATCTGCTTCCAAGAATTGTTAGATTAGATATATGCCTAGGTGTGCTAGAAACATCATTCGGAATCTGCAAAAGGCTAAAGGTTGGAGTTTTTTCTTCTTCTGAACAATCATTTTCCTCCTGACCACTTTTTACTTCGAATCCCCAATTTATCATACTTTTGCAAATCTTCACCTGTCTCTGTATAGTTCAGAATTAGATTGCAAGCAAAAAAGTAAAACATCCGGAAACAAAGTCTTGATTCCAACAATGGGCATGTGCGCAAAAATCGGGCAAAGCTTGACCACTCCCTTCCTGTACACATGCATACTTTTATTTACATACACCCCATCTGCGTACATGTGATTGCCCTCCCCATTCTGTAGAACAGCCTATATTTAATCCACACAGAAAAGATCAAGGATTCATAATATTATGTATTTAATATAACAGATAGTCCACCAAATGTTGAATGTATGGCTGCATCAAAGAAATAACCTGCTTAACTTTAAAACGTTTGTCTATTGTCCACTAAAACTCAAACACCAACTGAAACCAGTCAAGCAGGTTACATATTATACAAATTACTATTGAGGTATATGTGTACATACATTATCAGCAGACCCCCCCCCCCTGCACAAGCATATGCATTTGAGTAAACCCCGCTTGACCTCTCCATTTGTACTAAACGAACAAATAATAATTATGGCCTTAGTGTGGTTTGTATTTATAATATGATGTATTAATTTTCTTTCTGTGATAACCAGTGGGTCTTCATTATTTCAATTATGCACCGATACTATATTTAAGATAAATTGTAATTACAATTTTTTTTACTTTTTTGATAATATACAGAAAAGAAATGGAATAATGCCAGTTTATATAAAATATGTTATTTTGAAAGTTTTGATAAAGAGTTAACAATACAGAAATAAAATAGCGGTATAAAAACTTGACTGTTCATTGCAAAATTGCGACTCAACTACCCAGCAAGAATTTGGCGACCTCTCGATTAGTTTTCAGACTGAAAGTTGACTTCTTTTTTATTCCATCGTTCATGCTGGTCACCAATACATATGCGTGTGCTGCCATAATTTGTCCAGAGAGCTTTTATCCCCCCTCCTTTCAATATCTGTAAGTTTTGGCCTTCGATCTATATTTATAGTCGCGTACGCCATTATTTTTGTAATCACGTGTTTGCGCACGACTAAAATTGTTAATCTTCGCAAGAGGTCAACTTAGAGGTTACATGAATATAGCCGTGGCAAATAGCGAATTTTCGTCAGCCAGACAATAATGAAAACTCGCGTATTTTATCACAAAATTTCCGATACTAGCCTGATTTCGGCCTCAGTAACACCCGGTAACGTAATTTTTGAACTAAATAAGTAATCACGAAATGAAAAAAGAAAAATATAATTTCATTCGTTTTTACTTAGGTTGTATGCCTTTAAATCGCTATATCATACCTCTGTTGGTTTTATGTTTCTGAACATGTACAGTTCTGTGTCAATACTCATTCTACATAGGGAGATTAAGGAAACATATCATGTAGCATTTGAGGGTGTGTGAGAAAGTTTTGGATTTTTAACGAAGCCCTTAATCACTCTTTTAGTCATATCGCTGCAATATCTAGAGTGAGGCAGTTTATAGTGATATCTAGCAATGGGGTAACTTGTGGCAAACAGGTAGCGTGATGTCCCACCCATTCACATTATTCTGACACCTGACCGACCAATCCTAACACTAACCTCTTAATGCCTAGCATCAAGCGAGGCAGCTGTTAGTATCAATTTTGTAAGTCTTTGGTATGACTCGGACGGGGTTAAAATCCACGATCTCCCGTTTCTTCACTAGGCGGAGAATCATAGGGTAAATAGGACAACGTACAACAATAGTTTTCTATCATGCTTATACGTGCATATTGTATATTCAGTATTATTAATTTTCCATTCTTGCAATACGTATAGCAAATTCCGTATAACACTTAATACTATCTACTATTCGTACAGGCTGTTGTATGAATCAATAAGGCAACTCATATATACTTACAATATTACCTGAAATAACCTCTATCTCACTTTGATATATTCCTATGATGATAATACTGGAAACAAATCATTTAAAAAAGCTCTTGAAAGACTTGCTTAATTTTGCTGATAATGTTTAGTTTGAGGACTTAATCACAATATCTGATTAATGGAATGGATTGAACAGACAGAAAATGAAGCGTTATAGGGTAATCAGCGCCTTAAGAGACAGAACATGCAGTTTTATAAAGTAATCAGCGCCTTAAGAGACAGAAGATGAAGCGTTATAGAATAAAAAACAGACAACTTACAGCAAGACTTTCATTAAAGGGTTATCCGATTTAATATTCTTCAATATTACTTGCAACTTGTTTACAAAACGTAACGAAGTTATTTAAAAAGGGTAGTCCTTTAACTTGAAACTTTAAGTTGAAAATCTGTATATTAAATGTTTCAAACATTAAAATAATTTAGTTTGAAAGATGCGTCTCTTGATATGTTAAATCAATTATAGCTGAAATGAGGATAGGATGCGTCTTTATTGAAATAATGTAAATGCGGTTATTTATTTTTGGAGTTTAGTAAGGTGCGGGATTTAAAAATATATTCAAATATATACAAACAATAATCTTAGAATTTAATTTGATAAATCAAAAATCTATTCAGATTTTGTTCCAAATGGGCATACATACTGAGGTCTCGAAACATATAAAAGATTGCTCAAATGGTAATGGTAAATATAACATTTTCATTTTACTATCATTCTTATATGACGCCGTTTTATTGTTGAATATGTAATGATAGCATATTATTTACCAATTAAAGTAGATATCGACATGGACTTGAGGAGTTTTGGTTTTGCCTTTCGTGCATTGAAAATGGCTGTTTAAAGATGGCAGTTTATTATTTTCCTTAGAAGAAAGTGTACTTTATTTTAAGGTAAATGAGGTAAATTGGTATGACTACTTTGAGGGCACGTATGTAGACATTGAGGGCACGCATATCGACTTTGAGGGTACGCATACCCCCACTGGGGGTATCATGTCCACTTTCAGGGCAAAGCTCCCTAATCAATTTTTGTGGACCAAGCCTCTAGAATCTGAATCAAAAATAGAGGTGAACCAAGATTGATTTTAAATTTGCGGTCTCTTGCATGTGTTAGGTATGTTTCCGTTCTTAATAAAATCGCACTCCTCTTGACACAAAATGTAGTTGGCATGTGTATCTAAAGAAAACAACCACCTCTAGTGTGATCTGGCTTTATGAGGTTTTCATAAGACTGATGTATTTTTCCTTCCATAACCAAGAATGAGTAAGATGACGTAATGTTGTTTAATGGTAGCTGGATGATTTTCAACGGGTGGAAGCATTAGGACATGCAGGAAAACCTTCCTAAATAGTAGCAGACATTCTTCTGATCTTTTTGTGACTCATTTTCTTTTGAGAAATAAACTTAACGGCAAGCCAGTCGCTCAAGAATAAACTACATTTAGGGTGTACATGCTCCTACCGACTTCTGACCGGTTTAAACTGATGAATGTATGTTTTCATTGAAAAAAGGAAGCAAATAATCATGAAAAAAAAAATAAGAATAAACACCAGTAGCGAAACCTCATGTTTATTAAAGAGGGGAATATTGACAATAACTTCTGTTTTATTATAATTTCTCTTGACATAATTTACAGATAGTTGCATATTAAAATATTTTGTTCGGCCAGGACCTAAATGTAGAAGGAAATAACCCTTTAAAACTTTGGTTTTGAAAGAATACACTTTAGAAGGCTGGTTTCCTTGAAATGTACATATTTATTTTGGCTAATGGTGTCCTTGCAATTTTTGTAGTAAGAATTAGATGCAAAATTAAGGAGTAAAAAAGTTGGTAATTCACCATACCAGACAAAAGGTATACTTCATTTATATATGTCGCATCAGAACATGATGTTCATTCTAATACTGTTTAACCGCTTCGGTTGCCTAGTGCTTATTGCGTACGCCGCGGAAGCGGGTGGTCGTGGTTTCGATATCCTGCCGAGTCATACCAAAGACTTACTAAAATGGTACTTACAGATGCCTCGCATGACGCTCATCATTAGGAGGTTAGTGTTATGACTGGTCGGACTGGTGTAAGGATAATGTGACTGGGTGGGACATCATGCTACATGTCATCGGCATGAAGCCTCAGCGCTAGATATCACTATAAACTGCCTCACTGCAGACTTCGTAAGAATATGACTGAAAAATTGTTAACGCTACGTTAAAAATATTAATCCAACAAACAAACTAATACTGTTAACAGAAGGCACCCATTATTTTTTGTGCAGTCATCCACGGCAATAAACACGGTCATCATGTCTGGCAACAGGCATCCATTGCCGTACCAGTATATTGTAATAAATAAAATCAAAACAAAGATTTAAGAAATTATCTATTCATGAAGGGTTTTCGTTGTAAGTAGCATCTGTCGTTTTATCCATATTTTGAAAACGCAGGAGATATGTATATACCATAATTCATGCTACCTTACTAGCCATATAATTGACTTGATGCCTTTTAGTTATGTTGCTGCTTAAAAACGTGATTTACTATGTTGTCCTTCTCTTTGTTTATTGTTAATAAGTATTCAAAGCTATGACTTGTCCTAAACTGTCTAATTGAGTCATATAAGGTTATATTGTGTTTAGTTGTTAAAACTGAAAGCAGTATGTAGCGTGGCTCAGTGAGTTGGGGGATGGGCTAATCATATCACCGATTATAGGGGCTGAAGATCGACCCGATCTTACATCCATTTAATTTACCATTCTACCACATAGGACACGGAAATCAGCGAGATGGATCCAACGTTGCTAATAACTGGGGTTGAATAAGTATTCCGTGCACCGTTTTATGATAGAATAGGCAGAACAGAATGAATGCAAAGACCCATTGATGTTTTGTTAAGAAGTCGCCCTAGCATAATGTCGGCAACGCAAAATAAAGCAAAACTCAACAAAAGACGAAACATAGCAGAGAAGCAAGCAAATATGTGATTGTCTGTTTTATATGACATCCAAGTAAACATATCTTCTGAAGTCTTCCTTAAAAGGAACCTCGACACATTTAGCGTATTATAGCCACAACATTATGATTTCTCGAATGTCCTTTTCGAGAAATTGAAGAACTGCAGATGCAGATACTACCTTAAATGGACATCATAAGTACAATAAACACTGTATAACACTTATACAGAAAATATTATCCATAGTCTTGGTGCCAAATATCAGTTTGCACATCAGTTTAGATTGATAATGATAAATATTTCAAAATAGAAGATAATTAATAATAATAATAATAATAATAATAATAATAATAATAATAATAATAATAAAATTTTTTAGCACAAGCAAGAGAAGAAGAAAAGAAGCGGAACATATGACAACTGTCAATATAAAGAAACAATAAAAACGACACAAGCATCTACAACTATAAACATGTTTAGTGGACACATTAAAACATTCTTCATTTGTTAAACATTAATTAAGGTCACAGACAATTTAGATGTATTTACTATACACAATTTCTGGACGATGTACATCAAAGTCAGTTAACCCGAACCTTGGTATATACTCTATGTACATTATACGTACTCACTAAATATTTTGAGATAGTTTTTCTGAAATATAAGGAAGAAAATTCGCTAATGGTACAAATCGATTGCTGAAACTCGATTTGATGGGAACAAGTATGTGCACCTTTTCGCAAGTTTCGATAATTTTTTCTGCATCTCGCCTCCATGCCAGTTACATAATTTCCGGGATGATTCCATGTTATTTGGTGCGTTTTTCCACCTTTGTCGTCATCAAGCTGGAAACAACTATTGTACTTTATTTCGCAAATTAAAACATAACTTGGTGACAAAGGTAGATACAATCAGCTTCTTCACAATCCTCACAGCGTCCATTAATATATCACGGTGATAAATCTTCACTGAGGTTAGTTCTTATTTAGTAACCTTGGAGTTAAAAAGACCAACATGTCCTTAATTTTCAGAACGCGTGTGGCTAACGATTGTTTTAAATGTTCGAGCTTTCTTTTTGATTACCAGCCGAAACATTCTCAGCTATTGATCTGGATCATACGGAGAGACACGTGGATCAGATCAAAGAGAAAAGTCGTTCACCATATGGATCTAGTCATGTGTTCTATTCAGTGATGCAGATAGATTTGAACTCTTATAGGTATGGCACCGACATCAGAACGCTGTTTTAGGTACAAGCGTACCACCAAAAATATCTTACGATTACCATATACCAGCCCGTACCTGATTAATTGCACTACTTTGTCTATTCCTCACCACTTTACATTATCTAGGTTATTCGCATTACGATACAAGAGTCTGCCTACTTTTATTTCTTACGTGTTTCCTTTTGAACATCGAAACCACGCTGACATAAATGGTTAGTTGCAGAAGTGGAAGCATGAGGAAACGAATCAGTTCCCCATGTCGTGAGACGAAAATATAATTTTATTAATATTCATATGTATTGCTTATCTTTGATTAAGCTTCAACTTATTTCTTTTTGTTTATTTAACGATGCACCATTAGTTTAAAGTGAATCGTATGCTCAACAAACATATGTCAACATTTCGACGGGGATTCAGTCGCTTTGAGGCTAAACTCTGGGTATTCACAAGTTTATAAATGTCCATTTAATCTACTTCACCATGATGGTATAAGTTCTCACTTTTGTACAGCTGTTAAAAAATATCAAAGGTAAGAAATATAGATAAGATAATTACAATTAGCAAAGTACCCCGAAAGTAAACTTTTGTAATCCGAATGTTTCAAAGATTTAATCACATAGTGTGTTTCTGCTGATGAAAACAGTCCTCTGCAAGATATTAGTTAATATATCGCACTCATTGTCATTGTGATGATTGTATCTATCTATCTATCTATCTATCTATCTATCTATCTATCTATCTATCTATCTATCTATCTATCTATATGTATATCTATCTGTCTGTCTGTCTGTCGGTCGGTCTGTCTGTCTATCTATCTATCTATCTATCTATCTATCTATCTATCTATCTATCTATCTATCTATCTATCTATCTACCTATCTCTCTATCCTTTTCCATTATTGTCGCAATAGAACGTAATTTCGCCACATGTACACTCATTTCATAAAATAAATGTATTATTTAGTTTCGAATCTTACTTTGCCTAACTTGACTATTTACGTTGAAAGTTAAACACCCTGTGGATTGTGAAACATATAGACGGATACAATAACACCTTCATATTTAGATACACACACATATGAATATGAATATCAAAGCCGGTTAAATTACCTGACACGAATATATATTGTCAAAGTCTTGAAACATCTCGTTAGTTATTTTGAATCCATATGCAAACCTATATTCCCCTAGCAAAGTAAGATTTAATAAATTATTGTATATGAAGAAACTTAATAATTAGTTTAAACCTATATAAATATAAATATAACGACTACCTAAATATGATTCAATACGAAATCAGCTGTTATCAGTTTTGAACATTTACCGTGATCGCTAATGAAAGAAAAGACGAAGATATCGCGAGAAAATCCCATAAACATGCATCAATGCATTTAAAAAAGTAAATATATCAGATACCTAATGTATGTCTTAGTGTGTTGTATTAATATCTTAGTATCTACTGTATTTCTCAAGCTAAATATAAGTACCCCACCTCATTTAAACTGTCAAGGAGCACCCAAGTCATCCAATTTAAACTACAGTATGAATGAGTGCAAAATTAATCAATTCTAGATGGGTGATGAGAAGAACTATGATAGCTATTGAAATAATGCATACCGGGATTCGCCATCTTTACTCTGCAAAATGCTGAAAAATAAGTAAATTGTTAGTGTATATACTTGTATAATGAAATGTTGGGTTTGATACCAAACATTAGTGGTAGCGGTGACAAATGCGGCCGTTTTTGTTCATATGTTGGCAGTAACGGTTAAAGTGTTTCGGTCATGTTAGCAATCAATTTGTTCTATATACGGAAAGTAATCTTTTATGGAGACTACGCCCTCTAGCATTTACACTTAGAATATTGAATCAAATAGCTGCGTGTAGTTGCAGTCATAATTCTAAGAGATCGAATCAACTCTGGTAATGGAAATCTGTTGATTATTATCGTGGGATACACTAGTGTACTATTTGCACGCTGAGGGAACCATCTTGCCAGTTGATTTTCAAAATGCGTTTAAGGCACCGTATACGGAAGGAGTTAAGTCGGCTCTCTTGCCTCATGTAGGTACTCTAGGTCTCACTTCGATGTAGAAGGGTGCTGCGAATGTATGCTTGGTAAACTTGAACTTTGGTGTGCTCTGTCAACGCGTTGTTTTCTCACACCATCTTCGTCAGTCGTGACATGATGGTGTTTGCCTTTCCAAGCCTTCTGTCCAGCTCCTTATCAAGCGAGAAAGTGTTAATGATGGTTGTTCCCGGGTAGGTAATGTTGTTGACTGCTTCCAAGGTGACACCGTTGATTTTGATTGTAGGGAAATGGTGCTATCTTGCACGCTGACCTTTGTCTCTTCCAGGCTGATGGTGAGTCCAAACTGCATGCAGGCATCAGCAAAACGGTCTCCTAGTCTCTGGATGGCTTCCTCAGTGTGCGTCACAAGAACAGCTTCATCTGCAAAAAGCATCTCCCTGATGAGCACAACCCTAACGTTTGTCTTCGAGCGCAGTCGTGCCATGTTGAACAGCCTCCCAATGGACATGATGTGTAGATATATGCCATCAGTGGATGAGTCAAAGGCGTAGGACAGAAGCAAGGAGAAGAAGATCCCGAATATGGTTGGTGCCAGTACTCAGCCCACCTTCACGCCGATGTTAACTGGGAAGGCGGTTCGGGGAAGATCAATCATACAGGACTGTTCCCTTCATATCTGCATGGAAAGAGATTATCATACTGCGGAGTTTTGGGGGGAAACCGATCTTACTGAGAACTTCAAAAAGGCCCTTCCTGCTGACTAAGTCAAAGACCTTGGTGAGGTCGATGAACATCATGTAGAGTGGTTGACCTTGCTCTCTGCTCTTCTCTTGGAGTTGTCGCAAGGAGCAGATCATGTCCGTTGTCGTCGACCTACCTGCTCTGAAGCCGCACTGGGATTCTGGGTACACACGGTCTGCCAGCAACTTCAAGTGGTTGAAGCAGTGTTGGTTTCCCACGTTTGATAGCTTCGGGCGGGATGCTGTCACTACCTGGTGCTTTGTGATTTGGGAGGGAGTCAATTGCTTTGCTGAGCTCTTCCAAAGTTGGCACTTGGTCTAGCTCCTCCATGGTTTCAAGATTCTTTATATTGCTGAGGGCTGCTTCGGTGACAAATATTTCTCGGGAGCATAGCTCTGAGTAGTGCTTCACCCATCTGGCCATCTCTTGTCCACGGTCTGTGATCTTCCAAAATTTCAAGGGAGCGACCCCTTTCACTGTTGGGCCTAGAGCCTTCTGGATGCTACTGTACATATCTTCGATGTTTCCGGACTCGGCACTGCGATGGATTCCTTCACACAGTTGATGCCAGTACTCGTTTGAGGCCATATGCAAGAAGCCCCCTGTCCATCAGAGCGAGACAGCGTACCTGCAGCGATCACTACACCTGGAAAGGAGAGGCTATGAGAGACTCTTCACTATCCTTGAGCAAGCGGAACGTCAGGCACAGACCTTGCACCGCCCAAAACTATACAACACTATATAACGTTTACACATACCGTTTGGTTAGTGTAAATTCAGTTTCAAGGCGTTCATCAATCCCAAATTCTCTTTGCTCTCATATTCCAGAGTTCTGGATATTCTCTCCCTTATGCCTGAGAGAGGGGTTTGGGAAGCAGAGAGATTGCTATCAAACTGTGTATTATGTTAAATTTAGAAAAAGGGACTATTAACGTTTTTAGCGTTGTTTTCTTACGTTGCCAATGATTATTCAGAGGAAATTCATTACGTATATATAACATTGATAATAAAATTGAATTGTAACTCATATATATGGACGGATCATAATTTAATATGACAAAACTGCACAGCATATACAATTTGTGTTTTTCTAATTAAAAAACCCATTAAAAGCCATGCTGTTTTAATGTATACTGTCTATCTATCTATATATGTATGTATGTATGTATGTATGTATGTATGTATGTATGTATGTATGTATGTATGTATGTATGTATCTTTAAAGTATGATTTCGTGCTAGATTTATAATTTATGATTTGATATTGATTAATAAACTAAATATATTTATCTGATGCACAAATTTACCAGTTTGTTTTACATTATCTTAGAAACATTATCGTACTATCTTGAAAGGGAAAACGTTTTAGTTCTGAGAAATTTGTATAAACAGGGTTGTTATATTTGGTATGCTTTCTTAATACACGCTGACCACGATCGTAAGTATCTATGAATCACCTCATTCATAAAATGGTTCGGAATTTTGTTTAAGTCTGTTCAAGTACCTAAAGGTAACATTAAAGGTAGGACTAAAGAAGTCGGGATACAAAATTATTCTTCACATTAATCAGGAATCAGATCAAATTGTTTGCTGGGAGTTGAATGTATTGTATTACATTAGACGACACAGTTACAAATTCAGCGGTTCCACTCCTCCAACTCAGCCAAATACCATATAAAACTTCTCTTTCTACATATATGGAGAACATCAACAAAGAGTTGGTTTACACAGACGAAACAAGAAAAGAAATCACACACATGATGCGTGCGATTAGATATTCCGTTGGCAAAACTAAGGGAGACAACTTTTAATGGACAAGTAAAGTCTCGAAACAGATACGTATAACAATATTTTAGACGACTTGAAAGCAGGCATTGATAAGTTTAATGTCATTTTAGAAACAATTATTCGTACCTAGGTTACAGAGCATTGTCTAGAATTAAAACTATTAATCCAAATTAATCGTCAATTATTTGGAAATAAAAGTATCTTGCAAGGCTAATAAAGGTAGCAACTTCAGTGATTGATCACATCTCTTTGATTTATTTCTATTAGAAACGTGCAAAAGAGATCCCTGCTTACTTTTATTTAAAGTAATTTTATTCACACATACGTCATCAATCAAAATTGATTATTTCAGTTCAAATTTAATTGATTTAATTAATATGTAATATCACATCTGAAGAATATGATTCAGTGGTCTTGGCTATAGCAAATATTACGCTTAGTTTTTCTCCATTTTCGTGGCGACAGACGTTTTATCCTTTTCAAGCTCGGCAAAGACTTTCCCTGTAACATCTAGCGATGTACATTCCTAAATGGCTGAATCTGCAACCTGCAAGCCAAATGTTATTAAGTTAGATAACTAGTAACGTTCTGTTGTAAATACAGTCATATTAATGTACCATATATCGAACCTTTTCTAGCACAGAACACTCTTCAGGAGCATCTTTTCTGATTTTAATTCTGAATATATATATATATATATATATATATATATATGGGTTACATTTATATATTTAAGATGTCTTAGGTGTTCAGTGAACGTCGAAAATAGTCTTCACACCAAGGATATATATATATATATATATATATATATATATATATATATATATATATATATATATATATATATATATATATATATAGAGAGAGAGAGAGAGAGAGAGAGAGAGAGAGAGAGAGAGAGAGAGAAAGAAATTCAAATCAAATCTAAAACTGAACTACCGGTGATTCTAATGTACGATATGTTTTATAATTCGATCAAGGCATGATACGATGACAAAATCAGAATGTTATACTTAGACACGAACTTACTGGTGATACATTCAAGTATTGATGATATTTGCGATGACAACTCTAAAAGGAATTTGACACAAGAAAATATGGAGCTGATCAATCGTTGTTTGGTAGTCTAGATAAACGGATCATAGGGAGGACTAAGGACGAATGTGCTAATTTTAACACACGCACGAATATCCATGGCTATATCCAAGAATGTATTTTGTCGCTGTTGTATGGCTCTGGGTTTAAGCAAAACTATTACGAAGACAGAATGAGCAGAAGACAGAATGAGCTGATTTAGGCAAAACCTATTTGGAATGTAGAAGGAATTTCACGTGTAAGGATGATATCAAACACACCATGAATGTTTAATGCCGGAATTCACACGTGCTTATAATCGTTTTGGTCGAGGAAACATAGCATGGGTGTGCAATGTAAGTTTGTCCCCGGTGGACACAAACAGCTATGGATTGTCGCTTCCAATGCCATTACAGGACAAGCATCGATCGGACGACAATAATTCTTAGCAGTGTTTGTGTATTTGATGGAACATACTGTAATTAATCTCGTACACGTGTTCTGTTTGGAGGAGGAAGACAACTGGGCTACACATCTGCTGTTTTTATTTAAGCAATTAGCGATGATTTCAACACCAGATGGAAACTCGTTGGTAGCCCAGAAATGTCTGTTTGGTATGAGATCGTAAATGTATCAACATGACAGTACCGGGTTAATATCTTGAGAAAAAGAACCAAATTGTTTATAAGTGGGTCCAACGTAAAGTATTGTGCAATTGCTTTATGGACATTGGCTAGAACCCTCTTGTTAAGTGCCTTAGCAGGAGTTTATCCAATTATACGTGTATTTCCGTTACTCAGCGGTGCAAAGACCGACAAAAGGTCAGTCACCTACTCGCGAGATGTGCCTCAGATTCATCAATTTATGCATCTAATGATGTCCAAGTAATCTTTCAGCAAGTGTAAGGTTGCATCGTACTACAGTTTATTAGTCGGAATGAATGTTGACACGTCTATCATGAATTAACCAGAACAAGATATTCTTATAATTTAATTGCCCGGATCTACTAGCAGAAGCTTCATTTTTGTTAGCGGTACACGTGCATATATATGTTTATTGCGTCCGAGACACTTCTTAAATCTTTGGATGTAATATGCTCAGCTTCATTGTATGTATTGGCAAAGCCAACAGTGGTTAATGAGTATTTGTCTGCGTATCCGTACACATAGGTGGGGAAAAAAAGGTTAGCTTGGTGATCCTCGGAAGCTGTCGAAACTTCAAAACACCCAAGATAAATCATCTTCGCGTGGGTAAATAAATTTGCAACAACATTTGTTTGAATACACATGCTCCTTCGATATTCAATGTAACTTCAACAGCTGCTTCCGTAT
Source organism: Unio pictorum (assembly GCA_030141615.1). NCBI lineage: Eukaryota > Metazoa > Mollusca > Bivalvia > Unionida > Unionidae > Unio > Unio pictorum. The sequence goes on along the minus strand of JARLTB010000029.1, from coordinate 8,204,339 downwards.
TCCAATAACATCTGCGACTTTAGTATGTGGTAGCCAGTTTGATATGAACGCTTATTTCATTGAAGGGTTATCTCTAATGCCCCTTTAACAATCTATCAAGCGATACGTTTTCGTCAGTCCGTCCTAAAATTACCCCCACGTCATGGATGAGATCCATGTCAACGCAACGGTGTGAACTAAGTTTATTTGACTTTGTAGCCGATGTGATGTCTTTAGAATGTAACTCCGTTGGAGAAGTAATTAACTGTTTCACGATCATTTCATGAGATAGTTAAAGAGTGATCGGCTGTACGTGATTGAGTCATCCGGAAAGCTATACGGAAGCACTTGAATTATAAAAGACGTCTTCGTTATGTACCCTTGTTTTCTTTTCTCCCGATTGACGACATTGCTCAGAAACACAATTCTCTTGTGTACGATCATATAATGCTTGACCAACAAGACAATTTCTAAAATAAACTACGTTAATATATGCCTGAAGTGCAATAATTGTACCTGATATGCCGTGGAACGAAATTTGAAACCGAATTTATTCGACACACACACACACACATAAGCACACACACACACACACACATATTATATATATATATATATATATATATATATATATATATATATATATATATATATATATATATATATATATATATATATATATATATATATATATATATATATATATATATAATATTTCTAAACAAACTGTTGCGATATTATGGTGTTAAACTAACTATCAATGTTGTTACACACAATTTGTAAATTCTAAGATATAAAATTAAATTTTAATACGTACTTTAAGCATTATGAATAAAATGCAAAATAATCCTAAAATGGTGAACAAATGAAACGAGTTTTCCAAATGAATTATATATCCTCAAATGTACTGATGTGTCAGCAGCCCGGATATCACAACGGCAAGGTCCAAAACTGCTTTTAATAAATTTGGAATAATTCCAGAAGAATATGTTTGTAAAATAAGTAATATGAGTACTTTGTAATTCTAATGAATATTCAAAACTACAAACTGTATTAAACACATATAAAGACAGATATTAAAATAAGAACATATATAGTAAGAATGAAGGAATGCATTAAATAATAAACTCTTTCACTATATGCACGATTACATCTCTACATCGCAATAATTTCCTACCCAATCTATATCGCAATACCTCTTACGTGACACATGTCACAAAGCGTAAATTCACAGCAGAACCCACCTGATTGAACCATTAATCACAACCCAATATCGTGAACAGGATGATTATTACGATTAATATTAAAACGTATGATACCTATTTATAGCTCGTTCGAAATCTACAGGCACTCACCAAAAGTAAAAGACATATTATATATATATATATATATATATATATATATATATATATATATATATATATATATATATATATATATATATGTATATATATATATATATAAACATAATGTAAAAACGTAAAAGAGAAAACTTATTGGACTATTCAAAAATTGCATACTACTTTGAAGCAAAACAAAAACACAAACCTTTTGAAGCAGAGTGTATTTTGGATGATGGTGCTCTTGAATAGGATTATTATCGGCTCTGTTGTAGGCGCAGAGAAGTGCCCATCGTCTTTTGTCGCTTGTATTTTCACTGCTGCTGTGTAACAGGTTACAATGGAAAAAGAGAGCGTCACCTGTCGAGATCGATAATAAATATAGCATTAGTACTTACGTATATGTATATCTCTATGAGACATAAATTATTTTTTTTAAAACGTATTTTAGATATCTAAACGATTTATTCAAACCTATTTAACCAATTTTATCCTATGACCAAGATGGATTTAGGATATAAAACTATAAGAAGCAACATCGCGGATTCGTTGGCAATGTTTTCACACATCACAGCTGCAGTGCTATGAAATCTAATACATGTAGGACAATTATTGAAAATATTTCACGAATTTAGGTTCATTTAAGATATGTTGTTTATATCGTTTCGCTAAACTTGCTGTTGATTTCGATTGATTCATTAAACACAAAATAGTTAGAATAAATGTATTGCCCTGTAAAATAAAAACGTGACTTTCGTTTAATGGGTAAATAAAATTGATTTTATTTCATTTCCCTCCTTATGCAAAAAAACTAAATATAATTTTACAGACGCATGGGCATATTTAAAGTAAGATATGTGTTTTGCAATAAATTTGGCATTGATGTCGCATAGAAGTATTAACCTGTTGTCGGCGTGATATTTACATAGCATTCGTAATCAATGCGATATCGATGAGAGTAACACGGCTAGTGACTGGAGCGAGTATTGCATTATTAGGTGGACAATACAATACATTTGAATACTAATGTAGCTAGTTGTCAGAAAGAAAACTTGGATCTCACATGAATGTGTTTACATTATTAAGAAGGCAAGACAAGATAATTGCACACTATTTTAGAAACATCTCTGAAAGTGAAAGTAGATGTACCAATCTGTTCTCATTTCTAAATAATCATTTTAATTGTTTGAAGCAGCAATCGACGTAAACGACGTCAGCTTCACATATTCTGTGTAAATGTGCTACTGTGATTTCAGCAGCATAATCGTTTTAAACAAACGCCATTGCTTCAAAAATGGTGACATGTTAACGTGCAAGAAACTAATGCAAATGGGCATATACGGTCATACCAACCAGAGTTTAATTCAACAAATTTGTGCGGAAAGTTGTTGTCCCAGATTTGTTGTACACGCTCCATGTCCACGCCAGTTTGTCCAGCGACCAGTGTATGCTCGATCCGTCCACATTTATGGGAACTTTCCAGTATCTGTAACAGATAAAAATGGCAGTTTTAGTTTAATCATATTTCATTTCATAAATTTGTAATTAGTGATTACAAGAGGTACATCATACAAGGTAAAAGGCTGATAATGTTTTTCTCTGGTATATTATTAATTTGTTTCGCTTGTTTCTTGAAATATAAAAGTCTTGAAATATGCACACGATACCGTTAACAAAGATGAAAAGATATGACATATCATATGTGAAGATTGTGAATTTTCATTGCAGTATCCGTTTCTTCACTAATTTTTTCCGTAACTATGACAACGAGAAACATCAGTTAAAGATCCAGATATTTCTCTAATCCTCATTGTATTTCTGCATAAGTTCTGTTCTTAGACGTGATTGCACATTTAATATTAAATGAATTATATAATTGCAAATATTATGCACATGACATTCATTCTATTTTCAAAACCATATTTGGCTCTTGGGAATTTATTTTCGTGCATTTCCTGATATTATTTACGAGAATGAGAGCTGTTTGGAGGACTCCTCTTCAGTAAATTATTATATCCTGATAAAGGAGTAGAATGCTCATATGCCAGATAAATGAAGAGAAATCATATTTGCAAAAATTAAGATTAATCTTTTTGTCCCCTCCACGATAAATATTTTACCTGTAAGCATCCATGCATCCATTTTCTCTTTTACAGTCATCAATTGCAATAAAAACAGTCATCAAGTCTGGTTTTAAGCAGCCATTCTTATACCAGTAGCTGAAATTAATAGCAAAAGCTCCTGCGGCATTATGTTCCGACCATTCTATGGTAGACATTTCGAGAATGTCTACCTGATTCTCATGACTACACGTTGTTTTTAAATGTTTTATTAAAATTCCTTAAATTTGGCAAACCTTAAAATTAACATAGTGACATTTATTAAGTTTTCTTTCTTAATTATTCATTATTTATTTTGATGTTTCTCGTGTATGTTTGCTATAATTTACTTTATATTGTTTTCATACGTAGGTCATGTCAACATCTCTTAACAGCGGAATCTGTTCACATATTAGCAGTCACAGGTTTTCCGTCATGGTCAGTAGAAAGAGATAGTGATTGTTGTGTATACATTCGTGCATTTCCATGGCAGAGAAGAAGACATATTTCCACATTACAATATTTTACCAGGCACATATTGGCTTGAAACTATCAACATACTACCTGTAATGAACAGGTGCTTCACGATTTTTGTGACGTGTCAATATTGTCTGTCAGTTCCAAGTAAAGATCTGTAAACGAAAGTAGATTGTACATCTCACTGATTATTGAAATGTTTCTGCGCCAGGAATGTATTTATTTTTGGTATTTAATGTAGGCACGACACACGTTTTGCCCATTTAGATGTAGCTGGCAAGGAATAAATTATATTAATTAGTGCACCAAAGCATTTGCCAGCTTCTGTGTAATGACGTATTCACCATTAAACCAAACTGTGTCCCGCAAGTTAGTGGATTTTAAGTACGTAATAATAAGACTAGAAACATGCAATGCATATCATTATTTACCAATTTGACCAAGGGAGGTAACCAGGTAGGAAATAATCGATACTGTAAATTTACATTTAGTTCAGTACTCAGTTCTAGGGAGTTAACGTGGCTTCCAAACTTACATAAGATCAAATAAAGGCATTCATGTGGAATGCATACAATGCTTTAATTGAACCTGATGAGTTGAGACCAGATGGCGTAATTTCATTTAACTAGAATATGTTTTATGGTCAATCGGGATTATGACTCTTGTATACTGTTTCTTTCTTTTGGTACTAACCAGATCGGAGAATCAGTAAAAATCATACGGTGACAAACGAGGAGACAGGATCATCTAAGAAAAATATATAATCCATTACATTAAGTTTATTCAAAACATTATACAAATTATCCATACTGTCGTGGTATTTTCTACATTTAGCGTTGTTAGATCTGCATATTAAGAGATTTACAATGGGATCTAGAAACGGTATTCAGTTTGTACTGTTTAATGCATGCTGACGGTATTCAGAATTGCACTGTTTAATGCATGCTGACGGTATTCAGTTTCCACTGCTTAATGCATACTGACGGTATTCAGTTTGCACTGCTTAATGCATGCTGACGGTATTCAGTTTGCACTGCTTAATGCATGCTGACAGTATTCAGTTTGCACTGTTTAATGCATGCTGACGGTATTCAGTTTGCACTGCTTAATGCACACTGACGGTATTCAGTTTGCACTGCTTAATGCATGCTGACGGTATTCAGTTTGCACTATTTAATGCATGCTGACGGTATTCAATTTGCACTGCTTAATGCATGCTGACGGTATTCAGTTTGCACTATTTAATGCATGCTGACGGTATTCAATTTGCACTGCTTAATGCATGCTGACGGTATTCAGTTTGCACTGCTTAATGCACACTGACGGTATTCAGTTTGCACTGCTTAATGCATGCTGACGGTATTCAGTTTGCACTATTTAATGCATGCTGACGGTATTCAATTTGCACTGCTTAATGCATGCTGACGGTATTCAGTTTGCACTGCTTAATGCATGCTGACAGTATTCAGTTTGCACTGTTTAATGCATGCTGACGGTATTCAGTTTGCACTGCTTAATGCACACTGACGGTATTCAGTTTGCACTGCTTAATGCATGCTGACGGTATTCAGTTTGCACTATTTAATGCATGCTGACGGTATTCAATTTGCACTGCTTAATGCATGCTGACGGTATTCAATTTGCACTGCTTAATGCATGCTGACGGTATTCAGTTTGCACTGCTTAATGCATACTGACGGTATTCAGTTTGCACAGCGTAATGCATACTGACGGTATTAAGTTTGCACTGCTTAATGCATGCTGACGGTATTCAGGTTGCACAGCTTAATGCATACTGACTGTATTCAGTTTCTACTGCTTAATTCATGCTGACTGTATTCAGTTTGCACTGCTTAATGCATGCTGACGGTATTCGGTTTGTACTGCTTAATGCATACTGACTATATTCAGTTTGTATTGCCTAATGCATACTGACTGTATTCAGTTTGCACTGCTTAATGCATACTGACTGTATTCAGTCTCTACTGCTTAATTCATGCTGACTGAATTCAGTTTGCACTGCTTAATGCATGCTGACGGCATTCTGTTTGTACTGCTTAATGCATGCTGACTATTCGGTTTGCACTGCTTAATGCATGCTGACTGTATTCAGTTTGTATTGCTTAATGCATGCTAACTGTATTCAGTTTGTATTGCTTAGTGCATGCTGACGGCATTCAATTTGCATTGCTTAATGCAAACTGACGGTATTCGGTTTGTACTGCTTAATGCATGCTGACTATATTCAGTTTGTATTGCCTAATGCATACTGACTGTATTCAGTTTGCACTGCTTAATGCATGCTGACTGTATTCAGTTTGTACTGCTTAATGCGTGCTGACTGTATTCAGTTTGTACTGTTTAATGCATACTGACTGTATTAAGTTTGTACTGCTTAATGCATACTGACTGTATTCAGTTTGCACTGCTTAATGCATTCTAACGGTATTCAGTTTGTACTGTTTAATGCATGCTGACGGTATTCAGTTTGTACTGCTTAATGCATGCTGACGGTATTCAGTTTGTACTGCTTTATATATACTAACGGTATTTAGTTTAAGAGATTAACAGTATAATCGAGAAACGGAATTCAGTTTGAACTGCTTAATAAATACTGATAGTATTCAGTGCAATCATGTAACCAAAGTATTTTCGTGAAACGATGCATCAGATTTACCAGGTATCTAAGTCATATAATTCTGTACAAGAACAGAAACTACAAGCGCAAGATGTAGCGTTGCAAACACGGTCTTTCGCTGTCGCAATGGCCATTAGAAATATTGTGTATGAGTCCCATCATGTTTACGTGTTTGATTGCATAAATATATATATATATATATATATATATATATATATATATATATATATATATATATATATATATTGGCTCACTAGTTTATGTCGGATTATCATTGAATGGGTGCTGGGATGGTTGCTGGAAATTTGACTTAGGAATACTCCGTGAAATGTTATAACTAAAGTAAACGTAAACGCAGATCAAGGCGTGCAAAAAATGTTAGATCTACTTCTATTCTTGAATATATTAATACTGAATCCCGTTTATCGCTTTCAAAACAATTATATGTTCGTTGTAGTAATATTCAAAGACGTTCATACATCTGTTGGAGGAAAGATCTATAAGTTCCCGTAAGCAATACTAAAAAAAATAACCGAAATAGTCCAGCATTTTATGTACTTAGTGACCATTTTAAATTGATAAGATTAAACCATCTCACCCATAATCTTGATGCCATATATGTTTTCCACCGATCTTAGGAGGCTTTTTCATCAATTTGGAGTGGTAGTGATATACCTCGCCTCCAAGAAGCTGAATAAAAAATATATAGATATACTACACTTTAAGATGAAATCTACTTTAGGTTAAATAAATGTCTTGATAGCTCGTTATTCGTTCATGATTGTCTATTTAATTCTCTGCGAAGTTCTTTGAAAAACTGGTAAAACCCAATGCAAGAACTACAGTTCGTTAAGAGCAATTTTTGTTGTTTTTCCTAAACATATGATCCAATTACAAAATCACTGGGAAGTTCAAATTGCAAGTAGTTATAGTCCATCGCTAAATGGATTATAATAATGTGTTACACTATATCAATGACATGGACAAATGCAGGAAGTAAGCACCAGCGATCATTTATCGGAATTTAAGCATATATCGACCACTAATAGTTTATCTTCAAAGTGCCATCGAATTACAAATTACAAAAGTGTCACTAGCGAGTCTAACGTTATCCATGATATTTAACATCCATTAAAAGTCATTCCTTATTATACAGGATTCGACTCTATGCCTGCGTTGAAACGTAATTTGTCATCGTAACAAAAACATATAAGAATCTGACTGTTTTGTTAATACTTACTTACAATATATGGATAGGTTGGAAACGTAAATTTTGGAGAAAATCGTCTATTTTTAAAGGTTATCGTTAATGATGAGTTCGATTGTCTAAAATTATTGAATATAATACCACTCTTAATTAAACTGGATTTGATTTCGTGTAATTAGTAACATCATTCCAAAAAGAGCCAATCAGCCCCGGATGTACAGAACACATATTGTGCCGTCATTTCAAATACAAATGATGGATAGTGAGCAGCCTTCAGTTACAAACTTTAACTGTATATATATTTCTAAATTAAGAATCATTTATTGTATGTTTTTAAAATAAATTATATTTATCTGCACGCCAGTCCACTAGTATTCACGACATTAAGGAAGATATAATTGATATTTTTATGTTTTAAATTTTTTCTTTCGCACCTAAGTTTGGAACCATAAAGTATTTGAATCAGACATTTTAAGAAAATATAATTGCTTTTTTCAATTAATTTTGTAACGATCTATCGGTGATTACTGTTACCTTAAAATGTTTCTGGATTTCATGCCTAAATCTACCTTTTCACAAGTACCAGCAACTTTCTCACTTCTGCAGAGCATGCCTGTTGTGTCATTTCCGGTATGATTCCAGAGGATAATATGTGCCTCTTTGTCTTCGCCATCTGCAACCTGGTTAACTGTTGGATGCATATTAGACAATAGTACCAAAATACGTCTAATTATAACGAAATATAAATACCGGTACACTGTTAATATTGTCCCATTTTTATATTTTATCGATATGCAGATTCCACCATTTGTGTCTCATGTAGACTTGATTTCTTACAGATCTGAGACACCGGATGTAAAAAGTTATGAATGTTCTGAAACGATGCCGAATCCACCATTGTGTAGGAAGGACAAATCGTATAAACTAACGAAATCATATTTCATCCCACTCCTCCCTCCATCTTTTAATGTAGGCGTGCATGTCAAGTGCATACTGTCTCTAAACTCACGTTTAGGATGTAACGATATAGCATTGAGATAAAATGGTGTCGTTACTGTGCATGATGGTCCTACATTTATGTTAACTAAATCTAAAGACAGGAATGGAATTGTGTAACAGCGTATTATATATCTGATCGTTTTGGTAAAACCTGTTTTGCTTATAACTGCCTTTAAATTTAAAACTCATTGCATAATACTTATAGTTTCATATTGGTAAATGATAGGAAGGTTTATGGTGAATAGTCTTGTGTTGAGAGGTTTGGATGATTTGAAGCTGGTTAGCCAAACCTAATGTTAAACGTTAATAATGTTGACATTTCGCAGACTGAATTTCGATATTAATTGAGATTATATATGCCCCACAGTGATATGAACAAATTAACTAATTTGCAAAGGAAGGTAATGATAGTTGAGAATGCCGAGAACAAAATTTAACCAACTTAATCGATCAGATTTGTAAAAATAAACTACATAACCGGCTTGTCTGTTTGTCACGTCTCTATCTTCGATCGTCACTAATGCTATGGATCGTTGTACCAAATTGTACAAACCGTATTGAATTTAAATTTATGACTTAGGATGACATATAATTAGAGGTGGAGAAGCAGAGGGATGGACGAACGGGCGGATGCTGTGGCGATATTTATACTCAATAAGTTTACGGATAATGATGCCAGTGATGTCGAAAATAATATTTCAGTACACAATATGTTAGATGACACACACCTACTTAAGTATAGCCAACAATAACAATTTGTTAGAAGGCTTGTTGATCGCCATATGCCTTACATGTATACAAAAGATAAATATGGTCTTACCCCGTAAGTATACTCCTCGTAATTGGCATCCTGTATGTTCCTTATTATATGCTCAACCTCAGCGCTACTCAAGAGCCCTCTGATAAAAATAAAATGAAGCCGACAATAAATAATGAAAATATAAAGCACATTAATATCACAGAGATCTCCCTTTTTATATCAACCCTTCACTAGGCAGAAAAATGACAGAGAGGTGGTGGTTATAGTCGTGTGCGATTGAATTGGCTGTGAGTAGCATTCTATCTATCTCATTATATATATATATATATATATATATATATATATATATATATATATATATATATATATATATATATATATATATATATATATATATATATATATATATAGTCGTTATATCGTTATATGAGGGTATAAACATAGGGCTAAATCTACTGGCAGAGTACAAGTTCTCAACGAGTACCCATTATCGTAATTGAGATTATACACCTCTTAATATCTTTTAACAGACTCGAAGGTTCCCTTATGCTTACCTTTGAACGTAAGTCGCGAAAAGATCACTTTAGCAACATACGTAAACAAATCAAGGTAATTCGCGTCCATTCGTGATATTTTAGGGACATTATATGCTTATGGCGAGAGCTGTTCCCTTTCGAGTACAACAGTCAGTGTTAATTGAATCTATGGGACGTACAACTTATTAGCAGTAGACAGAGTAATCTTCCCTTGTCACCGAGTTAAAATTGCTGCATCATTATCAACTAAACTAAGACCATTTCAGGACACATTTTACTTTTCGCAACAATTGCTTCCTTCACTGGCAACTATACTACTTCAAAAAGGAAATAGAACGTGGTTACATAGGAAGTGAATTTGCCACGTGACAGCCTGTATATAGTCTGATACCCTTTCCAATATATTTCGATATCTACGACAGAGAAGGCACGACAGGTAACACACATTCTTGTTCGCTCTATGGAAACCGAGTGTCAGCAAACTTGAGTGGTGTAATAAAGTGTTACTCAGCTATTTCCCTTTGTCATTAATTGTAAGTAAGAATTATAGTGGCAGAACCTGACATCTAGGAAAGACACACATGTAAGGACAATCCCATTGCATATCTCTTTATATAACTCCATGGTTCGTACATTATCGACACGTTGGAGCAAACGTCAATGTCCTGATATTGATAACAGCGGTGGGTGTGGAGGGGAGGAGAGGGGTGTGGGTTGTTCAAAAAGGAAACCACTGCCATGGTTTGCACTAATAAAGCTGTTCAGCAAGTTATGCTTAATCATTACATTTTTATGTCCTTTGTCGTATTATACTTCTACGATGTTGCCTCTACTTCTCACGAAATAATTCATCGTGTTCCAAGTTTTCATTACAGTGGTGCTCAACACAGATATTTAATGTAGCAAACATCCCTCACCCTGCCGTTTAATGATCACAGAGTGATTAAAGCTTCCTCTAAAAAAAACTAGGTAGGAGTCAATATTTGCTTTTAAGGTCCACGTTGACTTAAACAGTATTCATTCATTCATTCATTCATTCATTCATTCATTCATTCATTCATTCATTCATTCATTCATTCATTCCCTTAGTACCTCAGCAATATGTTGTATCATAAGTACGAATTTCAACAAGGTATGGGGATACCTGAATATTGTATTGCAGAAAAGTAATCTCTGTCTGGCATGGTATTTTTTTTACACCAAACATTTGTGAGAAATTGCACAAATTATGTTTGCCAATTTCATACAGATAAATATAAGTGAGAAAAGTTACTTTCTTCATTTCCTAATTGTTTGCTCATCAAAATTAAGTATTGTCGAGACATCGTTTTGTGTTTCGTGTTTCAAGCAAAGATCGATTGTAAGGTTTATTCTTCTTCTTGAGGACATGATTGCCAGCATTATGTACATTTTATTATGTCTATGAACTACATTGTAATATTAGATATATCGGTTAGCATATATATTAGTTACATACCTGACTATAATGTATCCAAATGTGTCGAAGGCTTTCTTCATTTCTTCTGTTACTACAAATGTCTTCTGGAACTGATATTCTGTCAAACAGAAGATATATTTATATATTGATATACAAATAGTTTCAAAATGACCTACTTTTGGCACTAATATTCAAGCCAATAATTAATGAATATATTTATATTACAATTGCGGTCTACTATAAAACTAGTGATATTTGAACGAAAGATCCTTTGCGTAAATAAGATGTAAGAAAATGCTTTTAATTACAAAATGCTAAACAAATCCGAAATGATTCTCGGCTATTAAAAGAGGCTGTATAAAGTCATCAGCAAAATGTAAACTACTAACAAGGAACATCGAAACTTAAATGCACATTCACCGAAGCACGTATTAAAATAACCAGTCGGCGCATCTATTCACACACTGAATCACGTATTAAAATCACCATTCGGCACATCTATTCATACACTGAATCACGTATTAATACTGTCATTTAGCATATACACTCACAATTTCAAACATAATAATATCGAGATTCAGCACACACACACACACACACACACACACACACACACACATATACATACATACATACATACATACATACATACATACATACATACATAACGCACATCTACCCCCCTCTTTCCCTCTTTGTAACCCATATTAACGTCGCCATCAGGATATCAACTCACTCACTGTAACACATATTCATATCGCCGTTCGGGTTATTTCCTTATTCACTGTACATGACATGTATTCAGTCCTACTTAAGGATATCTTTCATAGATTCATATCACCGTTCAGTTTATATATATATATATATATATATATATATATATATATATATATATATATATATATATATATATATATATATATATATATATATATATATATTAGGGTGTCCCATAATTTTTTTTTTTGAAAATGTTGGTGCATACCCCCCTAAAAGTTTCCTTTGGGTTACAAAATAACACCCAAAAAAATGAGACTTTTAAAATAATGTTTAGGGGTCCCCCATGGCCCATGAAATTTTGGCAAATCGGTGTAAATAGCGTTCAACATGTCATAGTTCTAAAAGTTTCTGTGAATCAACCACTGTTCCCATGATATATTATTTGATACCATTAGAAAGATCTTGATTAGTAGATTCTAGCAATGTCTACACCTTTATGTTTATGCTAATGTGGTTTCAAATACAAACAATGCAAAACTGTGAAAAACTGGATTTCAACAACTGCATTTTACAAGTATATATATTACTTATTTATAATTATTTGTCATGTCACTTTTTGTGTTAGTTTTGTATTTTTAACAATGTTTTGTAAACTTAATGTAAGAATAAAACTTTACTTGAAAAAGGATTTTTTTTTGGTAACTACCCGTGCAACGCCGGGTACTTCAGCTAGTACATAATATTATTAATTCATAAAAAAGCATATTTACAGAATAAAAAATATTATTAATTGAATTAAATTGAATAATATTAGTGTTATTATTATTTCCAGAGCAATGGCAAAATTTACTAGTACTTGCAGTAGGGATATCGTTTGGTTGATTGGACATCCCTGTGACATGATAACAGGTGCTCGCCTTCCATCTGGTCGTGATATCATGAGGAATTTTGTCTACTACCACCGACAGCAGAAATTGACTGTTGCAGAGAGTGCACAGCGAGTGTTTGATCAACTGTTGCCCTTTCTGGATGAAATCTCGACTTCCGGTGCTCCACAAACCGAACATTATTCAGAAGATCAAAGATCTTTATTGTCAGAATGTTGGTTTGGTGAAACATCGCTCGAGGAACAACACCAAGGACCAGGAGAACCAGAAAGAATATGGTGAAAAACTTGATATTCTGTTTGACATCAGTCATGCTAATTCTAATGAACTGATTACAAACGAGGAAGACCGTCAGTTTCTGAAACTGCAGCAAGAGTCAAGAGCCGGATGCCTTGGGTCAGTTGACAGGAAAACTTTTTGTCGTGATAAACGATCGGCTGAGCGCAAAGAACGACAACTGAAGCGAGCCGCCGCAACAGCAGAACAACTCTGCAGTGTTCAGGCGACTGTCAGAGCTGAAGAATGTGAAGATGATGAAGACAAAACAACAAACTCATCACAGTCAAGCAGCAGTTCCTCAAAATCAGATGAATCTTCAGCAGACGAATTCATCGTTAAATCTGCGACGCCAAGTAGCATTAAACAATGTAAACGCACTCGTCGCACTGTGATCACTCCGAAAGTGTCAGCTGTATTGGACCGAACAAATACAAGCGTTCGTAAAGCAACTATGATCCTAGCTTCTGTGGTCAATGAAGTAGGCTGTTCAACATCCTCAGCAATACTTTGAAAAAGTACAATTCACCGCCAAAGACTGAAGTTTCGCTGTGAAGCTGACATCCAGGTCAAGGATGACTTTAGACCCAGTAAAGCTGTTGTACACTGGGATGGCAAACTGCTGCCTGATCTCACAGGAGTAGATACTGAGCAAGTGGATAGATTACCAGTTTTGCTATCTTCTCTTGTTGAAGGTAGCACAAAACTTCTGGGTGTGCCGAAGTTGACATCAGGATCAGGAAAGGCTGCAACAGAGGCAGTTCTGGAGTATTTGAAGTCATGGCAATGCGAATTGCTTGTGATTGGTATGTGTTTTGACATGACAGCATCAAACACTGGTAGACTTAATGGAGCCTGCACACTTCTGGAGAAAGCCATTGGTCGCAGTTTGCTATGGTTGGCCTGTCGCCATCACATGTTCAAGGTTCTTTTGTCCGATGCATTTGCAGTGTGCTTCTTTGGTCCATCAACTGGGCCTGAAATTCTGCTTTTTAAGCGATTCAAAGAAAAATGGTCCAACTTAGTCCACCGTCAACCAAAGCCAACTGTGACACCATTAATCTCTGCTTGTGACAAACTTTAAAGCATTCATTGCAGAACAGCTTCAACTCAGCCACCCTCGAGATGATCATCAAGAATTTCTTCAACTTGCGGCATCACTGGTTGGACTGGACAGTTCAGCGAAGCTTCGAAAACCTGGTGTCCTTCATCGAGCTCGCTGGATGGCAAAGGGCAATCTACTCCATGAAGATTGAATTGGTCTTTGATGGGAATGAATCTGTTATCAAGCTAACAGCCCGTGAATTACAGGGAATCCAACGATTCAACAGATTTGTGGTTAACCTCTACCTTCAGTCTTGGTTCTCTCGAGTAGTGGTTGATGCGCCATACAATGACATTTTACTCATCTAAAGACTAGATGACTACAATGATGCTGCACTGAAGAACGTTGGCCTAAAAATGATGTTGCGTCACTCGTGGTACTTAACCGAAGAACTAGCTACCCTATCTCTGTTTTCTCAGCATCTGTCGTGCGAGGAGAAAAAACAGTTAGTGTTAGCAATCAAAGATGACCGAGGATTGCATTTGGTTAAGTCACTGCAGACACTGCCGCACACACTGCATGAATTATCAATCTCACGAAGTTTCTTCAAAATCGATGATAGTTTCCTCAACATTCCGGTTGAAGAATGGCCTGAAAGTGAATCGTACAAGATTGCTTTCAAGTTGATCAGTAATTTGGCCTGTGTCAATGACGTTGCCGAACGGGGTGTCGCCCTTATCCAGGATTTTAATGCTACAATAACTAAGGATGAAGAACAAAAACAATACCTTATACAAGTTATCGAGAAGCACAGGCATGACTTTGCAAAGTGCAATCGTGACAATCTTTTTGATATGTAGAACTGAGCGTTTTATGTTGTATTTATACGATTTTCAGTTTTTTCACCTTAATTGTTGTACAACTGCAGCTAATAAAATCTAGGTGTATACCACTGTAATACATTTCTAGATTATACTAATCAAGAGCTTTCTAATGGTGTCAAATAGGCTGTCATTTTGTCATGGTACGAACGGTTAATGTATTACACCGTATCGAACTGTTTTCACAATGTCGAATGCCATCATGACTATTGCCTAAAATTGTATCACCCTTGGGGGACCCCTAAATATTATTTGAAGGACCTATAATTTTGTAGATGTTATTATGGAACCAAAAGGAAACTTTTAGGAGGGTATGCTATGCAATATTTAAAAAAAAAATTTTTTTGTGCATAATATGGGACACCCTAATATATATATATATATATATATATATATATATATATATATATATATATATATATATATATATATATATATATATATATTCTCTCATTCTGGGGGCCCTGAGTGGCCGAGTGTTCACCGTTACGGATCATTGCCATTTCACAATTGTCTGCGTTAGGTCGAGTCTCACGTTAGGCCAGAGTGGGCATGTAAGAAACCTTGACAGGAGCTATTCGTGGGTCGGTGGCTGTTTGTGGGGGTTTCCAGGGTTCCTACTCCACCAGTTATACTGGCCGTCATGTATAACCTATTGTTACGCATATTTGATTTGAGTCATTTATTTTTGTTTTTGTTGTTTGTTTTTGTTTTAGTTGTTTGTTTGTCGGATTCGGGTTTGACATTTTAAGTTTGGGATTGATTCATTGGGAGATTTTTTTTTTAAAAAGTGGGATGACCTGTACTTTACAAATAAACACCAGATGTTCACCTCATTTATGACCTGGCTTCAGAATTGTAAACAAGCTTTTAAAATGATTGATTGATTCCAAGGACATTATGGAGCTTTGTTATAAACATCTTTCTATTTTTTGTTCTTGAGGGTAAAAATAACTGATTCTCATCTGGGTCATACTGTGTGCACGAGAGTTTTTGAACGTAAATTTGTTATAAAGATTCTAGAAGATCATGTGACCCCTTCCTTGTTTACGTAAAAACAGGTATATAAATGATGTTTTGGAGCGAACTATTTAGTATAAGTTGGGCTGTTAGAATACTAAGTTGTATTGTTTTGAGTTATTTTAAATTCCTTGTACTGGAAATTATTTCAATTCGTTTGGATCAAGAGGATTTATTTTGTTATTTATCTGGAAAACAATTGTGCTCATTGAATTTCATAAGACCAGAACTGACTTCATCACGTGACATCGTCTTCCATTTTGGATGCATCACTAAGATTCGACATTTTATTACCAGGTCTTTTGCAATTTCACTAGTGGATTATATTTTGAATTATTTTTAGATTCATTTTGGAATTGATTCTAAAACTGTAAGTTTATTTTTCTTTCTGGAAAATATGTGTGCTCAATAAATTGTTTATTAAGCTTTTACAAGCTTGTTATTTTCAGTCTTTCTATGATACTGTTTAACACGTAAAACTATCTTGTGCTGAAAAATGGCCCAAAAACTTACAACACTCATTGCTAGACATACTCATAACCTCATTCAGGATAACGTTTCACTTATCGAAAGATCTAGTCATATTCGGCATATCTATTTACTCACTGAAATACATATTTATAACTCCGTACAGCATATATATTTACTCATTCAAATACATAGTGACATCTCCTTACTGCATAGCCAGTAGCTTCTCTTGGGTTGATGGTTCTCTCCGGGATATTCCCGGGTTCTTCCTCCTATCGTATGCTGAAAAATGGCGTTAAACCCTACAACAACAACAACAACAACCATTCGTCATATCTATTTACTCAATGAAATACATAGTCACATGTCCATACAGCATATCTATTTACTCAATGAAATACATAGTCACATCTCCATACGGCATATCTATTTACTCAGTGAAATACATAGTCACATCTCCATACGGCATATCTATTTACTCAATGAAATACATAGTCACATGTCCATACAGCATATCTATTTACTCAATGAAATACATAGTCACATGTCCATACAGCATATCTATTTACTCAGTGAAATACATAGTCACATGTCCATACAGCATATCTATTTACTCAATGAAATACATAGTCACATCTCCATACGGCATATCTATTTACTCAGTGAAATACATAGTCACATGTCCATACAGCATATCTATTTACTCAGTGAAATACATAGTCACATGTCCATACGGCATATCTATTTACTCAGTGAAATACATAGTCACATGTCCATACGGCATATCTATTTTTTCATTGAAATTCATAATCACATCTCCATAGATCATATATATTGACTTATTGAAACACATCGTCACATCTCCTTACGGTATATCTATTTACTCACTCAAATACAGTCATATTTCCATACAGCATAACTGCTTACTTACTAAAATACATAGCCACATTTACATTCAACGTATCTATGTACCCATTGAAATACAGTCGAATTTCCATAACGCATATCTATTTACTCATTTAAATACATCTTCCCATGTCCATAAAATATATTTATTTTATCATTCAAATACATAGTCACATCTCGATACAGCATATCTTTTTACTCATTCAAATACATAATCACATTTCCATACAGCATATCCATTTACTCATTCAAACACATATCCCATCTCGATACAGCACATCTATTTACTCAGTCAAATACATGGTCACATCTCCATATAGAAGATCCATTTACTCATTGAAATACATAGTCATTTTACCATACAACATATCTATTCATTCAGCAGATACAGGCATAAGATAGATAACGTGACCCAGATATGTAACTTAATACATTGAACAATTTATCAACATGACAAGCTATCGGGAACGTTGATCTTTGGCTCTGGTAAAGATTAAAAATATTTTACCTTATGGGAATACGGATTCGCCAAGGTCGATTGCCTTCAAATTTGCTATGAAAACTATGTGGGTAAACGTTCTCAAAATTAGACTGACAGAGACCTAGCTTGGCCTAATTACGTTTTATTTAACAAAATATTCTCGAGAGCAAACAAAACTGATCGATAATTGAAGTTTATTTCTAAACCAAAATTTAACCATAGATGTGTAAGGGTAAAACTTGTATTCAAGTATTATCCTGAATATATAAGAAGTGTAATTTCGATGATCGTCTAGTTTATCATTATTTTATATAATTACATTATGTAGATGGAAATTATGCTCCATCAGTCGAAATTTCCAAGCTCGGATTGGCAGATTGCCTTGAGCTTGATCACACAAAAACTATGAAAATGTATTGCAATAAAACTGAATTGGCTCGATAAGTAAATTTTAATCAACTGTCTTAAATGTGACTGCATTATCTGACCTGCTAAAGGCTATCTCCAATTCTTTCTGTACCATTTTTACAAAGCCTAGATACTTAACAAGGTATAGTGTGCAAGGTCTATACTAGTAATAAAAGTAATGGAATGTAATGAACCGTATTTAGAAATTGTAAATATTGTAATATTCATCAATATATTCGTTATTATTGATCAGCGTTTCCTACCTGCTGTCGACATCTTTTACGTTGTGGTCTACTTGCAGTGGAAAGCTCTGTGAGGAGACAGTAATATAATCAATCGGCTCTCAGAGGCTGTGCTCAGAAATAAATTCTTCAGAATATTACTCGTTTTTTTCTGACTGATGATAACATCAAATAGATGTCAGCTTTGAAAAGAATACATCGCCATTAGTTAGGTAATGTAAGTTACTGCTTAGGAAAGAGATAACAATTTAAGATTCGTATGATGCTGAATTATTTGTATAAAGTAGCAAAATTATATTATCAGTTGCCTTTTCATAGGCTCTGAAAATGACATAAATGCCAAAATAAGGATAGAGTGATGGACCGAGGGATGGACGAAATGACAGGGGGAAAGATCTATTTATTTCCAATGTCGTTATAGAAGCCGCTAAATTGGATATTATATGCCTTTTGTTACCAATCTATTTCCTTACTAAGACGCGTCATGTAGCAAGCATATGTTTAATTACAAAACTATTCCGATAAAGGTTGT